>JAEQBA010001334.1:0-28194 GCA_019434445.1 Phalangium opilio
TAAGCCACATCGTACCGTCCTTAACAGTCGTACAGAAATGTTGAGTGAATAGCCCCTCTATACCTTACCCTAATGAGTGAATAGCCCCTCTATACCTTACCCTAATGAGTGAATAGCGCTATCTCTTACAATGCTTAAATTATTTACCGTACATAAAATCAGAGTGAATAGCCCCTCGATGCCCTACTCTAAACAGTGATAAAATTATTACCCGTATAAATTTACTTATGATATAATTTTAATATCCCGGGGAATAGAAGAACAGATAGTTTTAGTGATTATCCTCTCGATGAGTTTACAACATAGACTCATGCCGATTACCTCTTAGAGTTAAGAAGTGCCCACCACGTTAAATTAGCTAAAACCCATAGTTAAGTTAAAGTGGGTGACGTCATGATTGTCCACGAGGACCACGTACCTAAACATTTGGAAGCTAGGGGTAATAAAAGAAGTAATGGTGGGAAGAGATTCAAAAATAAGGTCATGTTTAATTGAAATGGGAAATGGTAGTGAAATTAAGCGACCAATCCAATTATTGTACGCGCTGGAGCTTGATGAAAATGAAAATGTATAAATTGTTTAAAATTGTAAAATTAATTAGCAAAAAAAATCCTAGTAATACTGTGTATTACTCGCGGGAGTGTGAAATATTCAAATATTTCTTTGTATTGTTTATTTTTTGTTTTTTTCTCAACTATCAAACTCTAATTCAAAATCTTAAAGGTTACATCCAGCTAAGCCGTGCTTCACTGCAATACACCCGAAATTTCTCTTTCGCGCCAAAAACGGGTTGACTGCGGCGCGCGGGAGCGTGACGTCAGGATTGGGATACGTTTCTCGTAGTCTGCTAGCTTTTGAATGCATCGCAGGCATATAGTCGTAGGAAGTTTACTTTAATTGCTTAGTTAATTTTAATCATGGTTCATGTATTGTTGCGCGTATGGTTGTAAAACGTCAAGAGCTACTCCTGGAACAGTTTTTTAAGTTTCCTTTAGGAAATCCCACATTGTTAAAGGAATGGCTGGTGAAAGTTAAGCGACAAAATTTTGTTCCAACTAAGCATTCGCGGCTTTGTCAGGAGCATTTTGATAGCGATTGTTTTGAACCACGAAGCAGTAGCTCTTACCTAGATTTAATTGGTGTTAAAAGCTCAAGTAAAACTATAAGAAGATTGAAACCTAACGTGGTTCCAACCTTATTTACCTATTCTAAAATTGTTAAACCACCCAGACAAGCAGTGTCAAAAAGGCAAAGAAAACAAGTAAGTGCTACCAGAATGGCACCTTACAATTTTAATTTTAGTTTGCTTAATTATAAAACATTAAATATTTAAAGATCATAACTGGTATTCTTGAGGACCAGTCACATACAAAAAAAAACTCTCCCGCTGAAAATATACCCTCTACTAGCGGTGGTTTTGAAGTAGGGTTACATTTCCAAGATGATTCGACTAACCTCATAAATACTGAAGCTAGTAAAGAAGTGACCATTGACACAAGAAATCAAGCATCTCAAACTAAAAACATCACAAAGTTTCGGTCTAAGGGTACACAAACTAAAGATAAGTCAGCTGGCACATTAACGGAGAAAGGTTCAGGTAAATAAATAATTACATAACTGTTAACCAATATAAGACCCACTTTACAATTTAAAATTATCAGACGTTGTGGAAAGTGCATCCCTGCCAGTCAAAATTTTTGTTGACAAGGGTACTCAGTATTTTTTGTGTGATACTGAGGATGAAGAAGTTAATTCTGAAGATCCAAACTTATCGTTTTATGAACCTTCCTCAGATTCAGAGACAGAGTATGTCTCAAGCAAATTTAAATATGAATGACAAACAAATAAACAATTATTATTTTAGGGATGATGATCAAGATGAACCACCAAACCTATCCAAACGCCCCAACGAGGAGAAAAAATTTATTGTTTTTATGAGCTGCCTTTTGCAATTATTTCAATTTTGTTCTAAATGTTTTGCTCGGTGTGCACCCGCAATCAAATACATAAAGGGTTCAATGGTGAGAAACCCAGATTTGATTTTAAACAAGATAGTTATTTCAGTGGGCTGTACTTTTTTCCATAAATGAAGGTGTGCATTGAAAGTCTCTGCGTAAATGGTCATGTCTTACAGTGGTATAGCCAGCCGTTGCATGGAAAGCTGCCGCTTGCTAATTTATTGCTCTCAGCGGGAATTCCATTCAATGGTCAACACCCTACAGCTGTTATTAGAATGTTTCAATCTCTCAATATCCCCTTCATATCCTTATCGACCTATTATGTGATTCAAAAGTACTATCTATACCCATGTATCATGAATGTGTGGGGAAAGCAAGAACAACTAAATATCCAAGAGTGTCTTAAATCTAAAAAGGGAGTAGTACTGGGAGGAGATGCCAGATGCGATTCCCCAGGTCATTGTGCAAAGTATGGCAGCTACACTTTAATGAATCTGGAAACTAAAAAAGTTATTACTTTTAGTTTAGTTCAGGTATTCAAATTTTAAAATGAAGTTTTAAACCAGAGGGTTGTGAATCATTCACATTTCATTACAGTCAAATGAAGTTTCTTTATCTAATGCTATGGAGCTTGAAGGATTAAAGCGCTGCTTTGCAAAGTTAACGTCACATTGAGTTGTAATTAAAAATTTAGTTACTGATCGACATTTACAGATCCGTAAATTTTTACGGGAAAACACCCCAAAATCATTCATGAATTTGATCCCTGGCATGTTGTCAAAAGTAGGAAATACTTTTCAAGTCTGGATATTATAAACTAAGATGAGAGTTTATAATGATTATGAAATATTTAGGTTTAAACAAGAATCTGTCTAAAGTTAGCAAATTCAAAAACTGTGAAAGGATTGCTAATTGGTCGCGAAGCGTCTCAAATCATTTGTACTATTGTGCTGCTGGTAAAACGAAGGAGGAAAAGTTGGATAGATGGGAAAGCATGTTAAATCATATTGCAAACATTCATGAAGGTCACCCAGGACAAACCTTTCCCAAATGTTTACACGCACCTTTGACTAAACGAGCAATTAAAAAGAAAAAATGGATCAAGATTGGTTAGAAGAATGTAATACCGTATTATCAAATAGGAAACCTATAATTATTTATTTAAAATAGGTACCCAGGCTCATTTACAAATGACGAAGATTGCGAAAAATAAAAGATTTACCAATGATATTCAAATTATGTCAGCATTAGGCGATACAAGTTCTCTAGAAGGTTACCATGCTATGCTTCTTAAAATGGCCCCTAAAAACCGACATTTTTTCTATGAAGGCATGAGATCTAGGTAAAATTTTATAGCTTGGTTTTATCATATAATTAGTTCGCCCCATAATTAAACCATATTTATAGATTAGCACTATCAGCTCTACATCAAAATGAAAATGCTGAAAATAATATAAAAAAAATTGGCGGAGAAAACCAGTGCACTTTTAGGTTTCCAAAGGCAAAGAAAGGAGAGTGTGTATTAGTTTTAAGAAAGGAACAAGCAACTTAAATTATGGTGAGAACTATGACTTAGAAGGTAAACAGATTAAAACGTAAAATTATTATAGGTTACATTCAAGAACTCATTCAAGAGACAATTAAAAGAAGGGAAATTTACCCTAGCTACCAAGAAGCTGCAAAATCTCTAGAGAAAGAACTTATTCCACCTCCTCTTTCTTCATCATATCAACGTCCCACAAAGGAGGAATTAATTAAAAACTTTAAAACCAGATTTTCTCACAGAAAATAGGAACCTCTACGTATATCAACTAGCATTTGTCATAAACTAACACAAGGAAAAAAAATAAAATATTTAAAAAAAAAAATAATTAACTTGAACATTTATTTGGGTATTATTACAATTATCCATAAATAAAACCAGCATAAACTCCTGCTTCAGAGGGAAATGTATCTCTTATTTTTGAAACTACACACGACGGTATAACCATTCTCACACGTTCCCCGAGTACTCTGTAGATGAATCCAATAAACTGCCTGTAAGCTATGTACCTATATTGTCTAAAAAGTTTAGAATGAATATTTGGTCGTGGATAATGAATCTGGCAGCGTGATTGTAAATAGATCCCGCATACAATAAATGAAACTACGGGGTCAGCTTACAATCATATCCCAATAAAATAAAATATATATATACGCATTTCGATCTAAAAGGTTTACACCAAGCCTTCTCATGGCACGCCTTGCATAAAGACCCTTGGCAGTTTCCAGGGCATTAATATTTAAACATATATGGTGGAAATCCGGATGTTCAATTATACAATTTAATCCCTGTGTTTCATCCCTTCTTGTTACCACCCTTTCTTGCTCCCAACAACAAACACACTCTTCTTCAGTGGCCATAATTTTACAATTAGTGCAATTACACCTAAGAGTTTGAAGTGTGAAATTGAATAATGATCTTAAGAAAAAAATTACATTACATTTGACCTTATTTCTTACCAAGAATTAACGTCTAACATTCTTAGGCCTATATCCAATTCCATAGAGGAATCGCTTAAGTCAGAGTCTGAGCCTGAACTCTCATTTTGGGTTGAACTTTCTGACCCACTGTCACTATATTCTGGCTCAAATAAATACGGCTGAACTTCACTCATTTTAAATTTAGTTAACTATAAATTTGAATTCACCAAACTAAAATAGCAAAATAGGAGAAACGTTAAGTATATCGTGGAGCGGTATAGTGTGGAGCGACCCGGTTCCCAATCTTGACGTCATAGCCCCACGTGATCACTTTTCGCGCGTTTTTTGGAAAATCGCGTCGTCTGCTAGTAATGCACTTTTAATTGCTAATTATTGCACATTTAGACATGCTAATTTTTTTTCATATTTTTTTCCCTTTACTTTGTAGTGTGATCTATCGATTCGTTGTGTTAAATTTTTTTACTGGATGTAACCTTTAATCCAAAAAAAAAACACCTGTATAAATAAACTACTGAACTCTCTTTTTTTCCTCAATAACGTATCTAATCCTATTTTTTGTACACCTAAAAATACCTTTGTAAAGCAAGAGAGTTGGGGTCCAGGGATAAACCAGTGACGCACGTGTGAGATAAACATCTTCGACGTCACGGAAAAAATGGGAGGTCACTCGGTAAATCCCTGGGCCACGCTCTTTAAATAATTAAGTCTCTCCCAAGAGCATAAAGAATACCCTAGAAATCCCAAAGCTATAAGGATTTCTATAGAGTCTTTAGCTTATAGCACTCCTACGTGACCTTTCCGATTTGTTTTGATGGTATCTGGAGATTTTGGGAAATTTTCTCTCTTTCATCTACCCAGAGCTCCTATACGTGACCTTTCCAATTCTATTGACTCCTAGAGATTCCTTGGCGTTATTTTTTCTGTCCCCAAGATTTCCCTTTAGAAAAGGGTTAAGGTTTTCAATTCTTTACAAATTTTGTTTTTTAAAGGTTTAGTACATTGAATAGCGAAATAAAATTATACACTGTTAAATTCTTGAACTAAGATTTTGTTAACAATTCCAATTCGTTGTGATACTATCTATAGACTCCTAGGGATTCCTTGGGGTTACTTTTTCTATCCCCAAGAATTCCCTTTAGAAAATTGTTAAGGTTTTCAATTCTTTACAAATTTTGTTTTTAAAATGCTAAGTACATTGAATAGCAAAATAAAATTATAGGCCTACAGGGTTAAATTCTTGAACTTAGATTTTGTTAACAATTTTGTATTTTATGTTTTATTTTAATTAAGTCTAATAATCATATATTTATTTAAGTTGGTTCAATTTTAACTTTACGAAAAATATTCTACACCCCGCATGAAACAATGCGCTGCTTCTTCGGCTATAATGCTACTAAATCTTACGGAACATATAATATTTTAACACGTGGCGTAATTTGGATCAGGGTTGGCAAAAATTGAGTTTTTTTAAAAAAAACAAAAGTTGTGTTTTTTATTGTTTAAAACACGATTTGTTGTTTTAAACTGTTTTTTAAACAAGTAGAAAAAAACAGTAAAAAACACAAAAAAAACCTAGTTTTAAACATGTTTAAAATCACTCTTGCAGATCTAATAGTCAAATATATTATACATCGCGGCTCTCCATTTAAGCCACTACTCCCGCTAGCGCAAGGCGCTTATTTTCACAGCCTGCTTGATTAAACAAAATGGTCTTGGTTTGGACCAAGACAGAAAAAACAAACGATGAGAGTGACGTTTGTCAATTGACTGAAGATCCGACATTGCGATTTTGCTTTATTTATATTAATTTATTCCTTAATCACAATTTAATTCAATCAACTTATTTAATTGTTAATCGATTTATTCCCTCCAAATTAATTGAAAAAAAAAACATATTTGAGCTTTTTCAAGAACAAATTAGATTTTCCGAAATTATTTTGTGATATTAATTATTTTGAAGGGAGTGCGTGTTAAGCGACCAATACAGAATATGTGAAATATTCTACTGACTGTTTAAAAAGAGCAAGAGCTCCTTAAATTTAGAATTTCAAGGTGTAAGAAATTGTCCGTGTGGAATTAGAACCAGGGACCACTTGAACCCAAAGCGAGTATCATACAGCTTGACCAACAGACCACGAAAACGTATTGAGAAAAAAAACACGAAAAGACGAAATCAAGAGCTCCTAAAATTTAGAATTTGAAGGTGTAAGAAAGGGTCCTTGCCAGGGTTGGCAAAAATGTGGTAAAAAAAGTTGTGTTTTTATTGTTTAAAACACGATTTAAAATTAGATTTTCCGGAAACATTTTATCATGAAATTAATTATTTAAAAGGGGTAAGTGTTGAGGGATCTATTTTGAATATTTGAAATGTTCTACTGACTGTTTAAAAAGAGCAAGAGATCTTTTCAAAACGAAAATGTAATTTTTAATAGCGGATACAAAATGAGGGTGATGGGTAAAATTGTTCATTTAACCCCAAATGTCCAAATGCTTGATTTCTTTTGTGGCCACTATTAAGGAATTTTCGCTTCCATACTGCAGAGTTTCATGGTCAGAATTCATACATTTGAAACTTCACCACCGCTTTCTACTTTGTAGGCGCTTCATGTTTTCCATTTACGGATTAAGCGTATTAATTTTAGAACTGTCAAGGGCCTGGCTTTAAATATTACGCGTACTCACTTTAGAACAGTAAAATGTACCAACAGTGTAGAAAAACGTTGTTCCTTTACCTTAGGTAGACGACAAAATAAGTTATTCCAAATCAAGTTATTGAATATCATTCCAAATCAAGTTATTGAATATCAGTCTTCAATACAGATTGGTAACGGATAAATCAACTGGAAGGGTTTCCAAACAATGAAACACTCATATGAAACAGTCAAATTATTGCAAGGTTTTGACTGAAGCTTATTATTTCTATTATTTAATATTTTCGCTCATTTTCAAATAAAACGAGTTAAAAATATTCGAAATTCCTCTCCATAGAAAACATGTTTTAAACTGTTTGTTTAAAACGATTTAAACAAATTAATGTTTTTTTTTCATGGCTGTTTAAAACAAATTTTAAACCAAAGTTTAAAACAATTTGTTTAAAACTTGCCAACCCTGATTTGGATAGACTTAATCTACCATGCGAGGCATATCCGTTGACTTTTCCACTATCATAAAACATTGCCAGCGTAGTTTCTGAGGGGCACATCACTAAATCCGTACACCTGGTACACCCGATTTCGAATCTCAAAAAAATCCTGATGATTTCAAGATGTAAAAAATTTCTAGAATTTAACCGATATTTCTTTAGTTTTGGGAAAATGTCAAATTTAAAGAAAAATTTCCCAATTTTATTAAAATTCCGGAAGATTTCAACTGAGATTCTAAATGATTTCAATATTTTTACTCAAATTTCCAAAGACTATAAGGAAGATTTGAAAAAATGACAGGATGTCATAAAGTAGGAAATCTGACTCCATGGACGTTTATACACTTCAACTTGTATTATAGTCTGAACATTTAAGCATGCTACTAACGTTTTAGGATTGCAGAATTTGAATTTATCTATTACTATGGTAAATGAAATTATTGAGATCACGTGATGCGATTACGGCATTACCAAAGCCTTAGCAATGGACCGATTACAGGCTACCGGAAGTCAGAGGACAAAATCCCTTAATTTTAGCATTCAGTCCATGTTATAAATTTATAAGATGCGATATGTACGCGTCGGTATAAATCTATGTTGTAAACTCATCTAGGGGATATTCACAAAAACTATCAAATTTATAAGATGCGATAAGTATGCGTCGCCATAAGTTTATTTTTAAAGTTAATTCATTTTAGCATTGCTTAAGGTAACTCATCGAGGGGATAAACACTAAAATGGATAATCACTACAACTTTCAAAAGGTTCTGGGCATAAGTCCATGTTAGAAATTTAAAAGATACGATAAGTATGTGTCGGCTTAAGCCTAGATTAGAAATTTATAAGATGAGATAAGTGCGCATCGGCATAAGTCTATGTTGTAATCTCATCGAGGGGGTAACCACTAAAACTATCTGTTCTTCTATTCCCCGGGATATTAAAATTATAGCATAAGTAAATTTATACGGGTAATAATTTTATCAGTTTGGAGTAGGGAATCGAGGGGCTATTCACCCAAATTTTATGTACTCCTGTTAAGTTCGGTACGATGTGGCTACTATTACGAGCCCTTGGGTCGTCTTGTCTGACTAACAACATAAGTTTAGAATATATAACATATATTATAAACTTATGCTAACAAATATATCATGAATAGTCATGGTTCCTTTCATCAGGGAGGAGGTATAGAAGGAGACTTGAAAAGATCAGAATATCCATAAAACGAGAAACTATAGTAAAGTTTATTTTACCTCCCCCCCTCCCGTACTGACTCTTCTTTCTCTTTTTTCCTCCCTGCTTTTATAGAGGTTATTCCCTAGCGTATTTCGGAAAAGAGACCATTTCGACCTTATCGTTCTTTTCGAAACTGTAGCTTGAACAGAGAGTGTCATATTTAATCTAAATCATGGAGATGGAAATTATAGACGGAAGGAAAGCTGGGTCACAAGTGTATGTGGCTAATAACTTTGGCTACATTAAAAATAGAGGTTTATCTTCACCAGAACAAGGTAAGTTAAGTTTAAAGTGTTGGAGAAAAGTTGAGGTTCCAGGTGGGGTCGAGAATTGCCGTGCGACAGCAACCGCCGAACTAGGGGTTTTAGTTTTGAGGAACAATCATAATCATGGATCAGATGTAGTGGAGCTGGAAAACTTGAAGTTTATGACAGGACTAAAAAGAAGACTCATCGAAGAGCCGGATAAAACTTCCAAATTTTTATTTGATGACGAAAAACGCCGTCGAAGGTAGTATTTTTTATAGGGTATATTGTGTTTCTCCTTGTGCTCCAACAGCAACCAAGAATAAAAATAGGCCTAGATGAATAATTTTTCTCCAAACTTTTCATATTTACCAAGGTATCGCAACGCTACTATTTTGTACCGTGCCGTGAGCAAATCACTGCACTCATTCAGGAATCGACATCGAGCTCGACATCAACTGGTAGCGCCTCTTCCGGCGCCGGCTGCTCTGGTTCCGGTTGCTCCTGTTGCTCCACTTCCTGTTGTTCCTATTCCGGTCGCTCCTGTTCCTATCGTCCCTATTGCTCCTGTAAATGATCCTTTGGTACAAGAATCCGTAGATATAGTTTGCAGAATGTGCGACTAATTCAATATAAACATGATTGCACTTCCATGCAATCATTTTTCGTGCTGTCAAAGGTGTGCGGACAGGCTTATTGAACTTGCTATCAATGAGCCTCGATGTCCCTGCTGCAGAGTTAACGTAATGGAGTTCAGGAGATTTTTCATTGTATAAAGTGGGTTAAAGCTTAATGAGAGGGAAGGGTTAGTGCTTAAGCGGTCCATTTGTTTGTGTCCGAACTAAGCTTAATGAGAGGGAAGGGTTAGTTCTTAAGCGGTCCATTTGTTTGTGGCCGAACTAAGCTTAATGGGAGGGAAGTGTTAGCGCTTAAAAGGTCCATTTCAAAAATTAACAAAAATACCAAAAAAATTAACAAAAATCAAAAATACCAAAAAAATAACAAAAATCCAAAACGCAAAAAAATTAACAAAAATCAAAAACCCAAAAATATTAACAAAAATCAAAAACCCCAATAAATTAACAAAAATCAAAAACCCAAAAAATTAACAAAAATCAAAAACCCAAAAAAATTAACAAAAATCAAAAACCCCAAAAAAATTGTGTCAATAACAGTGTTTCAGACGTTACAGATTTAATTATACTTTTCGGGTTATAATTGGCAAGGAGTAGTCATAAAAGAACTCGCCCCAGCCATCCACTTATGTATGTTTGTCCACTAACCACGATTTTTAGGATAATTTATCAATAACACAACTCTTCTCTCCTTTGCAGATAGATGCGTGTTACGAAGTTGGACTGTTGGAGAAATACTAATGGCTGGGGCCTAATTTTATTCAGTGTTTGTTTTTGAAAAGAGTTACATTCATTGAATAACTTTTGTTCCTAGTCATTGATTATGCTGCACAGTGCACACCTCGCGTGACGCCTGGTTCCTCTACTTTTTGAGCGAGATAGGTGCGCCTGAGATCACTTATCCTCGTGATAAGTTATAAACTTATGATATTACGTTTTGCCACCTCGCCCCAAGGCCTCGAAACTGTAAAACCCAGAATTCTGTTTATCTATCAAAGGTTGCCTACCCCCTTTGTTTCGTCGAAAGGGATAGTTTTTTTTTCCATTAGGTAGTTTCCATCGAGTTATTTCTTTCTTGTACATGGCAACCATAGATATGTTAAAAGGGAGTTTTGCTATATCTATGATGGCAACGTCAAACCCTTCTATCTCTTGCCTCAGTCTTATCCCCCCAGCATGGGCAAATAGTATATCTTTTACAAATTTGTCCCCGAAGCTGGCAATAAGCAGTCTCTTCCCCCTCTCCATTCCCCCTTGGTTGTTAGCGGTACTTGACCCGCTTGGCTCACAGAGGGCTTGACACGACAGTTTAAGGAGAAAGAGGGGGAGGCATTCTTTGTAGCCCCTGGGCCGCAGGCTGAAAGCTATAAATAGCCTGAAATTTCTAAATCGATATTCATTTCAAATTCAATACTTGACTAACTAGACCTAAATATACCAGAGAGAATTAAGTTACATCTCTATCTATTTTATTTTATCGCCAGTGTTCCCATCTCTTCTATCCATTACATTCTTCCGACTTCAGTGCCTGGAAAAATGGGGTAAGTTCAATTTAATGTAGATTTATTGCTTGCAAGTTTTTCGAGAAAGTCTTAATGTATTTCTTTAAGCAAGCTTAAAGGGAGGGTGAAGTAGAAAATCAAGTGATTTTTTTCGATTCTTCTAACATTCAGGAAATAGATAGTTTTCACACATGGAGGATTCATACCATTTACACCAGGAAGCCGGGCTATCTGGAGGACAAAAGCAGACGGGTTTTTGTCCACCAGATAGCCCGGCCTCCTGGTGTAAATGGTATGAATCCTCCATGTGTGAAAACTATCTATACTTCCGAATGATTTTAAAATTCAAATTATGTTCCGATTTTAAGGATAATTTTAAATAAGGTCTTCCGAACAATCGCGTAACGCCTTGCCTTTTTATTAATAAAATTCTCGTGGCATGCTCCATGTCTCGCGCCACGATTATCACGTCGCGCGCGAATTTTATCAAATCTCTTGTTAATAAAAAGGCAGGGCGTTACGCGATTGGTCGGAGGACCTAATTTGAATTTTAAAATCATTCGGAAGTATTTCCTGAAAGTTTCATTGTGCAGACTGGTCTTATAATTAGTGGAAAAATCGATAAAAAATCACTTGATTTTCTGCTTCACCCTCCCTTTTAGTTGCGTCTTCTGGGGATACTTTGAAATGGTTTTCAACAGTTTTACAAAAATAATTATTGCATTATCTCATAAAATACCTCCATGGGCACCAAGAAAATAAATTATATTCAAGCGTTTTTGGAATTTTTTTTATTGAAATACCTACCACTATTTAAATATTTCCAAAAACTCGGCTTTATAATTCTCAAGAGTTAAAAATATTTTTCGATCTTTAGATTTTGTTAATTCTTACGCAAATTAATTTATAGGAAAAGAAAAAGATATACCAAAAGAGCAGGATCTGCCAAACATAGAGCCCGAAAAATTAAGATGGAAATAGTGCGATGTCTTTTGGCCACACCACCACCACCGCCGCCGTCGCCGCCACCGCCAACCACCCTGGTCCGTCCGCCGCCGCCACCACCAACCACGCTGGTCCGTCCGCCGCCGCCACCACCAACCACCCTGGTCCGTCCGCCTCCGCCGCCAACCACCCTGGTCCGTCCGCCGCCGCCACCACCAACCACCCTGGTCCGTCCGACGCCGCCACCAACGCCAACCACCCAGGTCCGTCCGCCTCCGCCGCCAACCACCCTGGTCCGTCCGCCGCCGCCACCACCAACCACCCTGGTCCGTCCGACGCCGCCGCCAACGCCAACCACCCAGGTCCGTCCGACGCCGCCGCCAACGCCAACCACCCAGGTTCGTCCGACGCCGCCGCCAACGCCAACCACCCTGGTCCGTCCGACGCCGCCGCCACCGCCAACCACCCTGGTCCGTCCGACGCCGCCGCCACCGCCAACCACCCTGGTCCGTCCGACGCCGCCGCCAACGCCAACCACCCAGGTCCGTCCGCCTCCGCCGCCAACCACCCAGGTCCGTCCGCCGCCGCCAACGCCAACCACCCAGGTCCGTCCGCCGCCAACCACAAAGGTCCGTCCGCCGCCAACCACAAAGGTCCGTCAGCCGCCAACCACGAAGGTCCGTCAGCCGCCAACCACGAAGGTCCGTCAGCCGCCAACCACGAAGGTCCGTCCGCCGCCAACCACGAAGGTCCGTCCGCCGCCAACCACCAAGGTCCGTTCGCCGCCAACCACCAAGGTCCGTTCGCTGCCAACCACCAAGGTCCGTTCGCCGCCAACCACCAAGGTCCGTCCGCCGCCGCCGCCAACCACAAAGGTCCATCAGCCGCCAACCACCAAGGTCCGTCCGCCGCCAACCACCCATGTCCGTCCGCCGCCAACCACCCGTAGAGAGACAGAACTCAGCAAGGGTGCGTCGATAGTTTACATTCCATCCTTTGAAAAAGAAGTAACTATCGATGCACTCTTGACTGAGTTCAAAGATCTCTACGAGGATTCGAACATATACCTTCCCAGAAAGGTTTTTTACATCTGTGAAAACAAAAAGTTTTCCAATTACTCCTATGGAAAAGTATTCCATAGGAGTATTGGGCACTGGCCTGAGACCCTACAAAAGTTGAAAGCGAAGGTAGAGAAAGAAACTAAAGTGCGTTACAACGCCGCGGTGGTTAACCTTTACAGGGATGGAGAAGATAGTGTTGGATGGCACTCCGATGATGAACGTGGGGTTCATTCAACAATTGCCTCATTATCTTTCGGCGCGGAAAGAATGTTCTTAATGCGTCCGAAAGGTACAACCCGTGCTACCATTTCGGTTAGCTTAACCAATGGATCCTTTCTTTTAATGAAAGGGGTTAATTGCCAAAAAGATTGGCAGCACTCTGTGCCTCGTGATTCAACCCCCAAGTTAAAAGAAAGGATTAATATTACCTTTCGATATATGGGGG
Source organism: Phalangium opilio (assembly GCA_019434445.1). Classification (NCBI taxonomy): domain Eukaryota; kingdom Metazoa; phylum Arthropoda; class Arachnida; order Opiliones; family Phalangiidae; genus Phalangium; species Phalangium opilio. Next base: position 13,651 of record JAEQBA010001334.1, read on the forward strand.
AAATGCATAGCACTTCTGCTAAAGCAAATCCTCCATTTCTCGAAAGGTAATATTATAGCACGGGTTGGAATGAACTCCTCTTTTGTTATCGGAGTCCATCCACCCAATCGCCAACCCTACCACCTCTTCCTTTTTTCGCCTTTGCTTTCTTCTTTTGTAGGGTAGGCCAGTAAAATTGAGAACAATTTTAAGAATCAAAAAATCCGATATAACAATATATATGTAATATTTTCAATAAAATAATGGTTTAACTAATTTGGCCTTCGTCGATTACAAATATAACATAATATCGATAATTTGTTATATTATTATATAACTTAATAGCACCTCGATTGTACAGTACGTATACCTTTCTAGAGTGTTACACGTTTATTAAAATACCTTTTTATATTAAATTGCGTAACTCGAACGTGACTTTTTGAAATAAAACTAAATAAGGTAAGAGTCATTTAAATTCATTGTTAAACAATACAATAAGTTCATAAGATTTGTTCCATAAGTTTGTCATTGGTTACTGAGAGCTTGTCATGAAGTGACGTTGGTGAAACGTCATAGATTCTCGTAAAGCGACGCCTGGTGAAGCGCTGTCAAAGGCTTAGTACAGACTAAATAGGAAGACTGCAAAACCGAGTGAAGTCCAATTGGTGTAGTCAGTACTCGCGTCGATCTCGAACTAGCTCTCATTAAGTCTCTAGCATTACAAAGTATAGGTAGTGTCATACTTATGGAACATATCTTATAAACTTATGTTTATCAATGAAATTCTGATAAAGAAAAAATCGCGACAGAAAATTCGACGCTCTGCAATTATTTAATGGAATCAAAGATAGAATGGTCTAGTTGTTGAATTTAAACCAAAGTTTTATTATTATTTTATTTATTTTTAAACAGACGGAACCCAAAAAACCCAGGAGTAGGTAACTAGGTACGCGAGAGCCAGATGGAAAGTTTTGCAACTTTTCAGTTTTCACGGTTTCACCTGGTTTCACTATGTCCATTAGAGCCGGCCCGGCCGGGTGAAAGTTGTGCTGTACCATGCAGGTGGTCGGTCAACTCCTATCTTTCTTTCTTTATTCCTAAACACCATTTAACAAAAAATATCCCAAATTAAAATTCAAATCTTCAACTGCCCTTGAGACCACATTTTAAAGTCATGTACGTAATTTCTAATTAACATCCAAAGGATGGGTTATACTTCCAGGTTGAAAATTCAAATCTTCAACGGCCGTTGGAACCATATGAAAGGGTTAATTAATCTTTTAAGTCAGTCATCCATGGGAAGAATTACAAACCCCATATATTCACTAACTACTAGGGTTGACAAAAATCATGGCATTTGGAATTGGAACTGTGGTTGGGGGGTTGACACTTGACAGACAGGGAAAAAAACATGGAAAAAAAATGCCTAACCTGAGAAACTCCTCCACCCGCCACCTTCTCGCAACACTTTAGGAAGCGTCCACCCGGGAGCAGCACTGTAGGTATAATTTAGCCAATAGAGTAGTAGTATTCGGTATGGTCAAAATTCAAATCCGCGAGACCACAACGGATGGTTCAAACTTCAACGGTTTCCGCCTTGCCATTGTGCTTGGGCTTAGGGAAGTGACTCAGATAACTATTTCAACTTTTCAAGAAATAACGTTTGGGGCTTTGGGCATTGAGAATTTGGGATCATTTGATTCAGCGTTCAGCCCTTCATGAAGACAGGTTAGTAATTAATAATTACCTTCCTGGAGATACTTTCAGGTTAAAAGTTCAAATTTTTAATCAGCGTTGGAACACTATCATTCATGGTGGCTAAGGCAGGACTGGCAGGTTAATTAATCATAATGACTTTCCTAGAGATAAGTCCATATTTTCAGGTTAAATTTAACCCTTCATTGGACGTTACGAAGCTATCTCTCATGGCTTCAATGGACCTTATAAAGCTAGGTTAATTAACCATAATTACTTTCCTAGAGATAAGTCCATACTTTCAGGTTAAAGAGTAAGTAAAGACATTTTCTTGGAAATGTTAATTCCTTCATTTTTGGTAAATATGAACTGAAAAATGTTCATTTCTAAAGTTTTATAAAAATCTGACGAGCGGTTATTGAATTATAATGAAAACAAAACGAGATTTAGAAAAGGCAACTTTTGTAAACATTGAACACGTGCAATATAGATCTGACGTCAAGAGAGGTGGCTCCGTTATTGGCTGGTATAATGCATTGGTTTGTTAAGGGAAGGCGTGTCTAATTCAGTCCCTCTAACATAATATTTCTGACTGGATACTACCAAATACTACCGCGGCTAGTGAAAAACTCCCAGACCGCTTCGGTTTCCTACTAAACCTCAATATTAGCCTTTTCACACCTTATGAGCAGTTGCAATGTTTGGCGCCATGAGTTAACTTGTAAAATAAACTACGATGGACGTGTTTTAGAACGTTTTGTAATTTAAAATTAAAATAAAATGAATAGTATTTAAACCGAGAGAGTAAAATCAAAACCATGTTTAAGCCTCGGCGACCGTATGGGATAATCGCTTCATCGGCTGACATCGCCGATGCCGGGCCGAAAGCACCGCGTTACCCCGCCGGTCCCCGCGGCCCGCGTATAACACGCTTGTAAGCAGTAGGAGGCGAGATACTAACTGGTGGGAAAATATGGAAAGAAAAGTACCAATTTTACTACTATCAGAGCGGTCTAAATCCCTAAACTATGACGTCAGACAGCAGAGACAAATTCAATTCTATTTGGCGGCAATTTTAGCGCCTCTTTTTTTATCAATATTTGAAGTTAATTTTTAAATATTTAGAGGTGGATTTTTGGTGAAAATTTATTTTATTCTGAATGAGGACGTTGAAATCTATAGAAATGTATGATTTCTATAGAAATTTAAGGAGTGCTCAAAATGTCTTTACTTACTCTTTAACTTCATTGGACGTTACGAAGCTATATCTCATGGGTTGAGAAAGCTAGGTTAATCATAACTACTTTCCTTGGAAAGTCTGTACTTTTAGGTTACATTCAAACCTTCAATGGACCTTGCAAAGCTAGGTTAATTAACCATAATTACTTTCCTAGAGATAAGTCCATACTTTCAGGTTAACTTCATTGGACGTTACGAAGCTATCTCTCATGGGTTGAGAAAGCTAGGTTAATCATAACTACTTTCCTTGGAAAGTCTGTACTTTTAGGTTACATTCAAACCTTCAATGGACCTTGCAAAGCTAGGTTAATTAACCATAATTACTTTCCTAGAGATAAGTCCATACTTTCAGGTTAACTTCATTGGACGTTACGAAGCTATCTCTCATGGGTTGAGAAAGCTAGGTTAATCATAACTACTTTCCTTGGAAAGTCTGTACTTTTAGGTTACATTCAAACCTTCAATGGACCTTGCAAAGCTAGGTTAATTAACCATAATTACTTTCCTAGAGATAAGTCCATACTTTCAGGTTAACTTCATTGGACGTTACGAAGCTATATCTCATGGGTTGAGAAAGCTAGGTTAATCATGACTACTTTCCTTGGAAAGTCTGTACTTTCGGGTTAAATTCAAACCTTCAATGGACCTTGCAAAGCTAGGTTAATTAATCATAATTACTTTCCTAGAGATAAGTCCATACTTTCAGGTTAAATTCAAATCTTCAACAGCCATTGAGACCATATAAAATGGTTGATTACTCCTTGGCCTTAAGTCAGGTACGTAATTTCTAATAATCATCCTAGAATAGGTTGAAAATCTCCTATGGACGTTTCGACCATTAATGATTCATGAAGGCGGGCCTTAATTTCTAATTAAGATCCTAGAGATACTGTGCATGTGGAGATAAAAATTAAGATCTTCCATGATTGAGGAGACCGTACAAAATGGTTAATTAAGGGCCCTTCAATATATGATAGGTTTAAAATTTTATGCAATGACTGGACGCTATATAATCAATGGATGGTTCATTGTTTATGAATTGTTAAATAAAAGCCTGTGTATATTTTCTCTCAAACTAAAAGCTACAAAGAAGGCAAAAGGGTATAATGAGTCAAACCTAAGTTTTCTAAATTACATACAATTTACCCATGTGATAGTTATCTGCCCATATTAAAAAATTCGTTACAGCTCAATTATTCAAAACTTTAGATTTATTAGAATTATTTCAACCATCTATGGGTGAAAATGCTACCCTAGATTTGATGTAGTAAAGAAAGTATGTTATAATGTGGTGATATACACTTATGGTATTCACCTTTCTCCTAAATAATAAATGAAGGTATGGCCTAATTCTTAAGATGCACTTTTATCTTAAAACTAATGGCTATTACTAGGCCTAGTACACGAGACTTGAATCACCAAAATTTGCCGTATCGAGCCTTAGCCACACTGGCAAGCCTATTCCCAAATATGACTAGAAATAATTTAAAAACTTCATCTTGTAAAATGTAAATAGTATCATTTCTAAAATATTTTACTTCATTAATCACGTTAAAAGTTCATAGAATAATTCCATCTGGAGACTGTAACTCTATAGAGAAAAAGGTAGGTATGAAAATTTAATAAATATCATGGGTGTATGCTTGATATGGAACGTAACTTATGATATATCAATATCCCTATGTAAATCTACATCTATGTGTTAATCTAATGTGTAGAGCCAACCTGATTCGTATATATATTTACTTCGTATGCGTAAATTCTTCAATGTAATTCATCTTTTATACTCACAATGATTGTAGTAATCAAATTAAACTAAACCTTGACTAAACATAGGTTTTATCTTGGATTTTTTTGTTACATGCAATTGACATGCTAGGCCTAATACTGAAACAGCCCTTACAGCTCCAAAAAAATTTAAATTTGGCGGTTCGGACAGAACTTTAGGGCGACAATATAAGTTAATTAATGCAAGGTTTTATATTTAAGTTTTCTACACATCAAGTAAAATTCATTCACAGGTTCGTTAGAATATATTTATACCTTGTAATAAAACGTTTTCAACGTACTTCATCTTTTATACTTACTATGATTGTACTAATCAAATTAGAGTTTACTTTTCGGCTAATTTTTTATACAAAGCGACAGAGCAAGAGGAGGCCCTAAAAGCGGGTTTAATCGTTGCCTACGTTAACGGTTTTTAAGTTTTTTAATTCACAGCGTACATGATTCGAGAACCGGAAGTTCATTCCGTGGACATTGACTAATTTGACTCTGTGCCGTGTTTACTGGAGGTAAAACCAGGGGTCGCTGGTTAACCATTAAACTCAGTCGCAAAGAGTTTCCCAACGCAAAGACCGTTTTCCCACGCAAAGAGAGTTTTCCCAGGCAAAGAGAGTTTCCCCAGGAAAAGAGAGTTTTCCCACGCAAAGAGAGTTTTCCCACGCAAAGAGAGTTTTCCCACGCAAAGAGAGTTTTCCCACGCAAAGAGAGTTTTCCCACGCAAAGAGAGTTTTCCCACGTAAAGAGAGTTTTCCCACGCAAAGAGAGTTTTCCCACGCAAAGAGAGTTTTCCCACGCAAAGAGAGTTTTCCCACGCAAAGAGAGTTTTCCCACGCAAAGAGAGTTTTCCCACGCAAAGAGAGTTTTCCCACGCAAAGAGAGTTTTCCCACGTAAAGAGAGTTTTCCCACGTAAAGAGAGTTTTCCCACGCAAAGAGAGTTTTCCCACGCAAAGAGAGTTTTTCGGGGTTATAGGTAGCTCCTCCCCAAAATACGCCTATTTTTTCGGGCAAACGAGCTCTAAATTCGGGGAAATGAGATCGGCTTTTCGGGCAAAGGAACGTTCGGGGAAGTGATAGTCACCCGTCGATACTCGATAGAGAAGTAGTTCAGTTCAGATTTTTACCATACGTAAACAGATCCTAGTCAAGGACCGTAGGACTGGTTGAACCGAGGTGAACCAAAATAGCAGAAAAATTACCGCGAGACAAGATTGGGCCAGAATTCACCACGTGGATTCTTGGTCACGTTTCACTTATAAAATTTGACCAGAAGAACCGTCGTCCGTATGTTTCTTGTCCAGTCAAGGACTTTGCGTTGATTAAAGGTAATCTTCAAGGAAGTTTTAATAATCTTGATTAAACTTTTGAGCCGTATTTAGGCTTCTCACTTTACAGGCCTTGGCCTTCTGTGGTTGCCTGTAACAGAGTACAGACTGTTACTAAATAAAATATTATTAGTTTTTGTTATCCTTTTTTTTGTACATAAACTGTACTAATAACTTTCACTTTCATTAAGGTATTTTTTTCATATCGTTCGAGTATTTCTCATTTTTTACATTATTTAACTTCCTTTTATGTATATTTCATTCAGAGTATTACAATATTAAGACGTGATTTTTATTTTGGATGTACTTTGGATTCGCAGTTCTGCGTGTGAATCGTCCACCCAATTATTTCATATCTTTGTGATTCCAAAGTGTTCTGCGTGAACCATTCTATTGAATATCTTTGTGATTCCAAAGTGTTCTGCGTGAACCACTCTTTTCAATATCTTTGTGATTCCAAAGTGTTCTGCGTGAACCACTCTTTTCAATATCTTTGTGATTCCAAAGTGTTCTGCGTGAACCACTCTTTTCAATATCTTTGTGATTCCAAAGTGTTCTGCGTGAACCACTCTTTTCAATATCTTTGTGATTCTAAAGTGTTCTGCGTGAACCACTATATTGGATATCTTTACGGTACCAAACTCTTCTGTGAGAACAACTAAATTGGATATCGTTACGATAACTAATTCTTCTAATTGGATTCAATATTTAAAATGGTTTCTCGAGAAAGAGCTAAGAGACATAAAAACCAACAGGGTTGGTTAAAACGAACTCAACGGAGTAAAGCTTTGAAAAAAAAAGAAGCTAAAAAACTTGTGAATAAGAAATACTACTTGAAAAGCAAGGAGTATCATGAGAAAAGAAATTCAAAAAACAATGCGACGCGCAAATCTACGATTGAGAGAGCAAAGAAAAATAAGAGAGCTATGCCACCAGGTGGCGCCACTAATGTTCTGGCAAAAAATAAAAAGCCCAGTAAGAAAGCTTTTCCGGTGGGTAAAAAGGGTTTCCCGAAAAAAACCCTCAATAAAGGAATTTTTAAAACAAGAAACAAGAAAATCATAGCTGAAAGTTTCAAACGATTTTTAGTGACAAGGCTCACTGAAAGATTGTCTGCGACAAAATCTTTGGACAGCTTGACTAAAGAGGGGAATTCGAAGTTAATCTCTCGCAATCTAAAATGCCAATTGTTAGCGGGTAGAATTTTGCATTTGAAAAGGCAATTATACTCGGCATACAATTACCATCTTACAGGGATGATTAGTGAATTTAAAGATATTGCCGAGAAAGTCCAAAAAATTGGGTCTGTTAATCAGAACAATTTAACGGATGTTGTGGGTGGTAAAAGGCTTCACAGTAGTCTCAAAGAGGCCTATTTCCACGAAACCACCTATTTTCCAATTGGAAATAATGGCAATATATTGAAAAATGACCACGAGTTACGCTACGCCAAAGTTATCCAATTGGATGCTGATGGTCATGTACGTAAAGTGCTAAGAGACCGCGGTACCCAGGGCAATAAAGAATTATTCATTGACGAAATGGGCAATTTCGTTGACATTAAAAATAACAACAAAGCTGGTGAAGTTGAGAGAGTCTTTCAAGTAAATAATTTGGGAGTTGTCACGAATCTTTTCAACATTGTTGAAACTGAGGAGAAAAATCCGAAAAGAAATTTCGTGATCAATGAAAGTGGTCTTATAGAAACTAAACCCAAAACCGTTTATTGGGAATGCAGTGATATTTGTAATATTCGAACTCGAGCCATTGCGAAAGTGCTAACTTTCATAAACACGGTTGCGAATGCGAATGAAAAATCTGTGACTAAAATTTTTGAGGCAGGTTTGGACCTTTGCGATTTTAGAAATAAATTTTGCTCTAAATCCAACGTGTCTTTACCACCAGATGGTTCTGAGATCGTGGTGAGAATAGTTCCTTTCCTGGGACACACGGCTCATTGCGCTGATAGTGAAGATTGCCAAAGCTATTTACGTTCTTTTGCTGAACTGGCTCCTCATTATTCGGGAATTAGAACTATTTTGAATAATATTTATCACGTGAAGGCGTTACTTAACGCGTTAACAAAGATTTCGAATGAAATTGAAACTGGTGATTACGATTCTCTCACCAACATCACGGGGGAATTGAGAAAAATCCTTGCCGCAAGAGGAAAAAATTTAAATAACGAGGAAAACCATCCGTCCACAGGAAGCGCAAACGCTCCAAGACCGAATCTCGATGAAAGTGAAATATTGAGTCTTTACGAAAGTCAATTTGTTCGAGCGGCGCAAAATAATAAACAATTTCACGACACTTCCTGTGACTGCTGCTTAAGATTGTACAAAAAATCGGATTTGAGATCAATAGAAAAAATGGTAGACAGTGCTGTTTTCGATAACGAGGCCTATCTCATTTTAAGAGCTGGCTGGATAATGAACAATTCAGAAACAAGAGAGGCAGACAAGCTTCTATGTCGTTACTGCTCTACGGATTTACGAAAGGGAAAAGTTCCCATCAGATGCTTCCTGAACAACTTGTTGGTTGACAATCCTCCGACAGATGTCACTGATTTAAACATGTTTGAGAAAGTTTTAATTCAGCTTGTGAAGCCCTTCCACACTGTGGTGCGGTTAGGTACTAAAACCAATTCCAACATGCAGTTTGGTACGGTTAAAGCTTTAAAAAGAAGAGTAATTTAGCTTCCAATACCAGTGGAGAAAAATTTAAAGATGATTCCCAAGACATTGCCCAAAAATCACGAACTGCATATCCTAGTCAATGGCGTTCCCACTGCGGACAAAAAGTTTGGCAACAGGTTGTTTGCCTCGAAAATGTGTTGAATGCGTTCACTGTGCTGAAAAAAATTAATCCATTGTATAAGGACATTGATATTTCGGCATTGAGCGAGGAATATATTTGTGGAACGCAAGATATTGATGGAAATGAAAATTCATTGACTCCCCATGAATTACTGAGCGTAACAGATCCACTTGCGTTGCTTAACGATGGATCTGATGCGGTGACACGCGCTTCCGCTGCGGTTCCAACAGAAGGACCAGCGGATGGTCCTCACGACGGTCAAGGTGACCAAAACGCTTCTAGCATGCAGGAGCAGGATGAAAATCAGTCTAGCCTTGCACCAGGCAACGTCTACAAAATTTTATCACAGCCCGAGGCTTTGTTGCGAAAACTTTCTGAGGGAGAAGCCAATGATCTGTACGATCACTACTCTATTCATCCGGTGAACGTCCAACCACCGAAAGATTTATTGGCCGCTTACCAAATGAAGCGCGTCGAAGCCGCGCCGATTAATACTTGGGACAAAAACTTGGAGTACTTGAGTTTCGTTCATTTGTTCCCCAAGGGTCGCTACGGCAAGCACGATGATAGACCATTTGGGAAATTAACTGAAACAGAGTATCGTTTATCTCGTCTTTTGAACAAAAGTCCAATTTTTAGACGAGATTACGCCTATATGTTTCATTCTTATCAAGAATGCGAAATGAAGGCGATCTCTAGCAGTTTGAACTACGTTCTTCGTGTTAAAAAACCCATGGAAATTGGGGTTGAAAACTTGCTCAGTCGCGTTGAATCTGGCGATAAAGAACTTGAGAGTAATTTAACCGCTTTCTTGGGTCATATTCGAGGAACTAAGGACTACTGGTACAAGGTCCTTAGGTGCGTTTTGGCGATGATACGGGAATTTGGTCCTCCCACGTGGCTCTTGACTTTTAATCCGGCCGAATACGATGATTTGGAACTGCACGATCACTTGAGAAAAATTAATTCTGACGTTCCAGGAGTAGAATCGATGACGGTGGCTGAATTGTTGAATTTCGACCCACTTAGCGTTAATTTGCACTTTCACAACAAAGTTCGTACGCTGCTAAACAACTTTGTTTTGTGTAAGCAAAATCCAGTTCTTGGCATGATAGAACATCATTTTTGGCGGGTTGAATACCAATCACGAGGTTTACCTCACTACCACATGCTATTGTGGGCCAAGGACGCTCCAAAGATCGGAACTTCTTCGGCCGAGACTATTTTGGATTACGTGCAAAAACACGTCACGTGTTCGATGCCAAGCGCATCAGTAAGTCCGGAACTGCACCGGCTGGTAAAAAAATTTCAAACACACAAATGCACCTCCAGTTGTTATAAGAAGGTGAAAAATTCTAAAAAAGGATTGAAAGTGTGTCGTTACGGTTTTCCCTCGAAACGTAACAAACGTTGCCACTATGAATTTCGTTAGATCAGTTACTCGTCACCGTAAAATGAAAAAGGTGCAGAAACGACTGTACGACTTGCCGAGAAAACAGCACGAAGTTTTAATCAATGATTACAATCCCGCGCTACTTTTGGCTTCCAAAGCCAACATGGATTTGCAATTTGTCGCTGACAAATCGGAAATAGTGGCAAACTATGTCACGGCGTACGTGACAAAGGAGACCGAGCTGACATGGACCAAACTTTTGCCGAGTTAGGGCACGAAAGTTTGTCCAAAAGATTATTTGCCTATAGATTGAAATCACTGACTTCTAAGTCAGTAGGCATATACGAAGCTATGGATCTTATGTTGGCCCAACCTTTACAATAAATCCGACAGCACTAAATTTATAAACACAAACTTGAAAGAAAACCGATCGAGAGTTTTGAAAGGTTACAAGGAACTCGCACGTTTGAGGGAAACTGACCCCGAAAGCAAGGACACTTGCCAAAAAGGTTCGTCGACGACAAGTATCCGAATCGTCCCGACAGCTTGGAGAATCTTAGTTTGCGGGAATTTGGTCAGTTTTACGATTATGCGAAGCACTCTGATGGTGTCGAGAAAAATGCGAGTGTAATCGTGTTGAAAACAATCTGGGTTTCATGAGAAAGAGAATTAAGCCCTACATAGTAGAGCACTACATTCACGACCCGATAGAGGAGAAAGAAAAGTATTGTCACGCTCTACTGATCCTCTTCAAACCGTGGCGCGACGAAAATGAGCTATTGGGCGAGTTTGAAACCTACGCGGATGCTTTCGAAAACTCGCTTTCAGTGTTGAAAGACATGAGAGAATATCACGAGAAACTCTCGGTTTCCAAAGAAGTTGAAAAGAAACGGAAGGCTTCTAAAAAGGCGAAAGAGCCAGAAACCATAATTTCGGAGGCTGAAAGTGACGACGATGAAAATGCACTGCAAGGGAAGGAAATCGTTATCGAAACCGAACATGCGATGGCTGATGTGGAGCTGCCATGGAAATGAATTTCGAGACTGTTGTTGACAATGTGGCGTTACTAACTCGGATCAAAGGAGAATTTATGATCATCATCATGGATCACTTCTCCCAAGAGGGAGAAAAATCTGGAAACAATGCCTTTTTGTGTCGGGACCTGGTGGCACTGGCAAATCGTTTCTTATAGACCTCTCGCCAACGCCGTAAGGCGACGCTTTCAAAATCCTGCTAGCGTGGCCATTGCCGCGCCAACGGGTTTGGAGGCATTGAATGTTAATGGCGTAACATTACACAGATTACTAATGTTGCCAGTGATATGGGCGTCATCGCCGAATACCATTCCCTGAGTTCTGACAATATGAGCATTATGAAAGAAACTTTGGGAAATTTAAAACTGTTAATTATTGATGAAATTTCTATGGTCTCGTCGGTGTTACTGACTCACGTTCACTTGAGGCTGAACGAATTTTGGGAAATGAACCAAACATTTGGTGGAGTTGTATTTATCCTCGTTTTGGGAGACTTTTTCCAATTGCCTCCGGTTCAAGGAAATCCCGCGTTTATCAAAATCACTTCCGAAGAAGCCAGACTTAGATTCAATTGCATCGGAGGAAGTGATCTTTGGAAGTTTTTTAAATATGATGAACTAACGCAAAATGTTAGACAAGCCAACGACCAAAGTTACGGCGACATTCTAAGCAGAGTTAGAATTGGAAATATTTCCGAAGCTGATGTTGCAACCTTACAATCTAGATTGGTTGAGGGAGGAAAAAACATCGAGGTGGCTATGGAGCTTTTCATTAAGCTGTCCAATGAAGGGTTTCACCCAATTTGTTTGATGCCTAAATTAGCCATGTGCGACAAATTCAACTTTGAAATGCTGCGAAAAAGCGGCGAGAAAGTTGAAAGCATTCCTTGTCAGGATAGACTCGCAGACTGTGAGAAAAAATGAATAAAAACATTCTCGGGAGGCTGCAAAGGCTAGAAAACGAACCGTCCAAAACGGGCGGTTTGGAGAGCAAGTTACTTCTTCTTTGCGTTGGCTGCCGAATAATGGTCAGAAGGAATATCAGTTTTGAAAAAGGCGTTGTAAATGGTACGATGGGTTTCGTAACTGGATTCAAGAAGGATGAACAAGGAAACGTTACTGGTATTTTTCTCAGAGTAGATCGCGAACCGAATAACGACAACGATATCTCCGATTTTTTAGTTGAGAAAATTAGCGTTAAATTTTTGCTCATGGCAAAAATTTACATTAAGCGCTCCCAGTTTCCCGTCATCCTGGCGTACGCTATTACGATACACAAAAGCCAAGGCATGAGTTTAAAATGCGCCATTATGGATTTAGGTCCGAATTTATTCGGAACCGGCATGGCGTACGTCGCTTTATCAAGAGTGACGTCTTTAGCCGGACTCCATCTATTACAGTTCGATCCGACTAAATTAAGGCGGATGGACGAGCCATTATGGAGTATAACAGGCTTCGCAAAAAATATAGGCCAGATCTGCCTCTATTGAAAATAACGGAGTCAAAACAAGCCAAGGTAGAAAAAGAAGTGCACCTACTCTATCTAAAAGCCTTTTAGAAGGCGAGGAAGAGAGATGTGACGATACGGCGCAGGAAAGGCCAAAGAAGAAAGGAAGGACCAACAGAGTTTGGATAGCTTTCCCGTGAAAGGTTTAAATACGATGATCAAGTAACATGCTATTCAAATAGCGTTTTGCAACTACTGTTATTAGTGCCCGAATTAAGAGAATTGGTCAAATCTTACAACGGATCATTCGTAGAAAAACCAGTTTTACGCTGCCTTCATAACGCAATAAACGACATCGAGAGTTCTCAAGGTAGTTTTTAGCCGTAAAGGCTTGGAACTGGAATTGCTGTTGGTAATCACTTTTCGCTAAATGAGCAACAAGACGCCAGTGAATTTTTGATGGTTCTCTTGACGACACTAAGCCAAGAAATGGAAGCCGATTACTCTAAGGCTCTAAAAGATCTTTTTTGGTCAAAGTCTCGAAACGTTACCAAATGCCCCAAATGTCAAGTTGAACAAAATTCGGAAAACATTGTTCAAAGCAACATTTTCGGTATCGTTCCTTTCAACCGAATTCCCATGGACCGAAATCCCATTCGACCGAAATCCCGCAATGATTTTAGATTTCCAGCCAATGGCTATATTCCCGATGGACCGAATCCCAATCGTCCCGAATATGCCCCTAAAAATACATCAATATAACTTGAAACACTGTAGCCGGCAGCAATTCGGTGGTGTAGTGGAAACGGTGTTGGACTAAGAAGCGATAGGTTGTTGGTTCGAATCTCCGAAAGGTATGTTAATAATATTAAAAGTAAATATTTCGTGATACTAATTAAAACGCTCACTTTCATTCCTTTCAAGGCAAGAGATATATAGAATTAATAAACAAATTGTGCTTAAAATGAAGTACAGTCTTAATGGTAGTTCCATCAATGTCTTTAAGTTTTAATTAAAATTATAATATTTTGGTTTCGGGTGGGTTAGGTTAGGTTAGGTTAGGTTAGGTTTGGTTCCGATAATTCGTTGACACCTTTTCCAAAATATGCTCCTTTTAATTAGCTTTCACCTTTTCCAAAATATTCTCCTTTAAATAGTTACCACCTTTTCCAAAACATTCTCCCTTTAATTAGCTGCCACCTTTTCGAAAAGATTTTCCTATTAATTAGCTGACACCTTTTCCAAAACATTCTCCCTTTAATTAGCTGCCACCTTTTCGAAAAGATTTTCCTATTACTTAGCTGACACCTTTTCCAAAATATTCTCCTATTAATTAGCTGCAACCTTTTCCAAAACATTCTCCTACTAATTAGCTGCAACCTTTTCCAAAACATTCTCCTACTAATTAGCTGCCACATTTTCCAAAACATTCTCCTACTAATTTGCTGCCACATTTTCCAAAACATTCTCCTACTAATTAGCTACCACATTTTCCAAAATATTCTCCTTTTAATTGGCTGCCACCTTTTCCAAAATATTCTCCTATTAATTAGCTGCCACCTTTTCCAAAATATTCTCCAATTATTATCTGACATCTTTTCCAAAATATTTCTATTATTGCTAATAAATTGTTCGTGGTAAGAGGCGGGCTTTTAATACTCATATAAATAATCTTTTTACCTCCAAACAAGTTTGGGTTAGGTTAGGTTAGGTTGGTTAGGTTACGTTTGGTTAGGTTAGGTTAGGCTAGGGTAGGTGAGGTTCGCCGTAATTAAAACGCTGTTAAAATAAGTGCAGTAATACATTTTCAACTCACATTTATTTGAACAA
>JAEQBA010001334.1:28736-87464 GCA_019434445.1 Phalangium opilio
AGCCTCCCGCGTTTAGCGCAAATGTGAGGCCAGGGATATATTTAATTTAGAAGTGGGAATAGAGATTAGAGTATCTAGGAGCGCGTCAAATTCCCGACCCCCTTCCACGGAAGGGAGGTGTAAGAAAGAAGAGGCGTGTCAAAGCGACAAAGGTAAAAAGGAATAACGTATTTTTTGCCGATCCCGTCAGTAACGTCAGCAAACGTAGTTTAATTGAGCAATACGAAATTTAAACTTTTCATCACGCGTTAGAGGGAGGGCTCTATACTGGGCAATGAGTCGGACTGAATTAAACACTAACCGTTCTCGAATCCTGCTTCTAAAATTAAATCTATCTCTATGAGGCTTAATAATAAAGCCGACCACAACCAAAGCATGGGCAAAGGCGTATTTCACAACTGACGTTCAAAGCTACCGATGGAAAACCTAAAAATTAAATGAAAAAAAAATGAATGCCGGTAACAATGATCACTAGTGAAAATAACAGCTATCAGCTTAACCGAGCCCGAACGGTAAACACTTGAAGTTGGTCTCTGCGCTGCTGGTCTGCTACTCCTTTCGTTTATTTTCTATGGCAAAAATACTAACTTTGGGAGGTATTGGGATATTAGGCCATTTTGTGTTTTAAGACTTTTATTGTGTAGGAAAGATAACTAGCCTTTTAAAAGAAATTTTGGATAACTATTAATATCATTATTGATAACTAGTTAAAAGTTGAAAATATTTAAAAAATTTGGACGACAATTTTCAAATAACAAGAAGAATGCTCGTGTGGTTTATTGAACTATTTTATACAACAAGACAGTCACTTTCAGCTTGAATTGTTGCTTGATATTTTATTGGACATCCTCTAGCCCTTAAAGGGAGGATGAAGAGGACAATAAAGTGATTTTTTTATCGATTCTTCTTCTAATTATAAGACCATTTTGCATAGTGAAACATCCAGGAAATACCGTCTTCGTTCTTGAACTATCTATTACAAACAAGACTGTTATTTTCAGTTTCAATTTAAGCTTAATATTTGGCTTAACCTCCCTCAGCACTTAAACACATTTTAATCCTTTATTAAATGACAGACATAAACGCTAAATCGGGTTCAAGTCGGGTCAATCCAAAGCTTCAATTCCTTCGTTCTCCAGAAATCTTGCAACGAGTCGGGACGTATGGGTTGGGCAATTGTCCTGTTGAGCCTGAAACCATACACTAAAACAATGTTTTAAGTTAGTCAAGAATTATACAAAAACGAGTTTTGCTTCGCAGTCCTTAAAAAAACTGCATTTATACACAATCCGCGGCACTTTTTCAAACCCACAAAGGGCCAGAAATTAGAAATTATTTTATGTATTGCAATTTGAAATTAAGTTTAATCGATATGAGAAATTTGGTTTTAATTGCGTAGTTCAAACATTTGTTATGATTAGAAATTTTACAACAAAATCGGGTATAAATGCGGCGTTTCGAGATAAAGGGAGCTTAGATTTTCACGTATGAAATTATATAGAATCTGTTCCCCTAAAAACTTATCCCTCTCAAATAATTAAAGCGAAAAAATATAAAATGAGCTTTTAACATTTTAGTTTTTCAGGGTGGAAGAGATAAGAACACTTATTTCGAGTAAAATGTCGCTTTACTACTCCTAAAATGAGGTCCCTCATTCTGATTTGTGGCTTTAAAAAGCAGTGTCGTATTTCTGACATTTATCATACATCTTGTATACGTTTTAAACTTCAATTCCAACTCGACTCATAATCGTCCTTGATTTAGCTCTTTGTTCCGAAACGCCGCATTTATACCCGTTTTTGTTGTAAAATTTCTAATCATAACAAATGTTTGAACTTCGCAATTAAAACCAAATTTCTCATATCGATTAAACTTAATTTCAAATTGCAATACATAAAATAATTTCTAATTTCTGGCCCTTTGTGGGTTTGAAAAAGTGCCGCGGATTGTGTATAAATGCAGTTTTTTAAGGACTGCGAAGCAAAACTCGTTTTTGTATAATATCTGTCCCTTTTTGGGGAGAAACGTTATTTGGGAATAAATTAGTTCTGGAATAGTGAAACTCATTCGTCCAATTTTTTAAGACTAATTATATAGTATTTCACTAAATCGTAACTTACATTCGGAAATTGGAATGGTCGGATAATACAATGCACTGTATAAAAACACACTATGCTAAATATTCGTTGAAACCATGTGAAAATTATAAAAATTCTTCAACTATTTCTTTGTGATCATTTAACGTTAGGCTTACAAAGACAAAAATTAGGCCCAAAGAGTTTTAAAAAAAATCACGTGAACTTAATTAGAGAATCAAAATGGTGAAATTAAGCGCGAGATTTGAATTGAAACTTTAATTGAAATGCAGCGCGTGCTGGCGCGTGAGCTAGCGCGTGGTTTAAAATATTTATTTTTAAAACCTATACAAAAAGGCCAAGTTAACCTTACACTACGAGAAATGAGATACTATACCTTTTCAGCCTTTGCTAGTGCTGTAAAGTTAGGCTGTGAAAAAAGTGTACCCCCTTGGTCGCGAAAATGTTTCCACCTCATAATGTTAAGCTCCATAGAGTTTAACATTACGATTTCGGATTGAGTATAAATAGAAAATCCCTGACGGGATTTTCTTAATAACTATCAGGTTATTAATATTAATACCGGTCACGACGTGGGCTGGTTACTCATACGGAGAAAAAATACCAGCGAACAGGGCGCATCTCTATTTTTAATATTACAATGCTTTACCTCCTAATTTCATTAGAGTTTATGTCTGTCTTTTAGAATACGATTAAGAATGTGTTTAATGGGAGAGTGAAATGAAAAATCAAATAATTTTTTATCGATTCTTCTACTAATTATAACACCATTCTGCATAGTGAAACATCCAGAAAATATTTCCCAATGGTTTTGAAACTCCAATTAGGTTCAGATTTTACAGAAAATTTGAAGTAATGACCTCCGACCCATCGCGTAACGCCCAGCCTTCCTATTGACAAAATTCTCGTGGCACGCTCCATGACGAATGAAATTTATCGCGAGATTTAATAAAAGTTGTTTGCGATGTGACTATCGTGGCGCGAGACATAGAGCGTGCAACGGAAATTTTGTTAACAGGAAGGCAGGGCGTTAAGCTATTAGTCGATTAGTCGGTGGTGCTTACTTCAAATTATCTTTAAAATCTGAACCTAATTTGAATTTTAAAATCATTCGGAGACTGTATTTCCTGGAAGTTTTAGTGTGCATATAATGGTCTCATAATAAGAACAATCGATCAAAAAATCACTTTATTTTTCCTCTTCATCCTTCCTTTAACGACTAGGGGATGCCCAATAAAAGGAACAATTGAAACTGAAAGTGACTGTCTTTTTTGTAAAAAAATAGTTCAATAAAGCACACGAACATTCTTCAATTTGAAACTCCAAGGAAGTCTTGTTATTTAAATATTTTCGTCCAAATTTTATAAAAAAATTTCAACTTTTAACTAAATATTAAAATTTATCCAAAGTTTCTTTAAACAGGGTCGTTTTCTTTCCTACACAATAAAAGTCTTAAAAAACAAAATGGCCTAATATACCAATTCCTCCCAAAGTTAGTACTTTTGCCATAGAAAATAAACGAAAGGAGTAGCAGACCAGCAGCGCAGAGAGACCAACTTCATGTGTTTACCGTTCGGGTTTCGTTTTAGCTGTTAGCTGTTATTTCCAATTGTGATCATTGTTACCGGCAATCATTTTTATTTCATTTAATTTTTAGGCTTTTCATCGGTAGCTTTGACCGTCAGTTGTGAAATACGCCTTTGATTATGCTTTGGTTGCGGTTGGCTTTATTATTAAGCCTCAACAGAGATAGACTTAATTTTAGAGATAGGAATAGAGAACGGTTAGCGTATAATTCAGTCCGACTCATAGCCCAGTATAGAGCCCCTCCCTCCAACACGTAATAAAAAGTTTAAATTTCAGATTGGCTCACTTAAACTAGGTTTTTATGACGTTGCTTACTGGGACGGCGAAAAATACGTAATTCCTTTTTACCTTTGTCGCTATGACCAGCCTCTTCTTTCCTATCCCACCGTCCCGATGAAGAAGGTCCGGGACTTTGACTCGCGCCCACATTACTATGTTCCCTATTCCTGTTTCTTAAATAAAGATCTTTCAATGGCCTCACATTTGCGCTAAACGCGGGAGGCTATGGGCAACCCCAGGCTCCGTTTAGCGAAGCTTCATAGCGTAGCGGATGTTCCTAGCATAGAACCCATCTCCTCTGAAGTTGTTCCATGTATGGAACAGTCGAATTTTTCTGATTGAAGGCATCTCGTGCAGCGCATACGCCCCATGAATGAGATTTTCACTAGGCTGCAATGAGTCGGGCTGAAAACCCAGACGTAATTAATATGAGTTCTAAATATTATGATATCATGGCCCAAATAACAATATTTTCAAACCGCTTCTCCTCTTCAAAAGACGCGAGTTTTCTCTTAAAGGGAGGGGGAAGTGGAAATTAAAATGATTTTTTATCGGTTCTTATAAGACCAGTCTGCAAAATGAAAAATTTAGGAAATACCTCCCATTGATTTTAATATTCAAATTAGGTTAAGATTTTAAGAATAATTTCAAGAAAGGAACTCCGACCAATCCCGTAACGCCGTGCCTTTTCGTTAACAAAATTTTCGTGGCACACTCCATGTCTCGCGTCACAATTGTCACATCGTGCAAATTTTTTCAAGTCTCGCGATAAATTTATTCAACACGGAGCGTGCCAAGAGAAAATTGTTGATAAAAAGGCGGGGCGCTACGCGATTGGTCGGAGATCCCTATTTAAAATTATCCAATTAACTAATTGTCGTTTAAAAATCGTTCGGTGTTATTTCCTGGATGTTTCACTATGCAGATTGGTCTTATAGAAAAATCAATAAAAAATTACTTAATTTTCCACTTCACCATCCCTTTAATGAGCGTCTGAATTGTTTCAAAGTATCGCGCCACAAGACCAATCATTTATATATGCATAAAGTGCCATAACATCTAACAAGCATTATTACGACAAAGATTCGATACTCGATTGTGAATTATCGCCATTTAAATCGAAGTTGCTAGATTTTGAATAAAAGCTGATTACTCGTGACCTATTCATCGGAACTGAATTTGGTGAAGACTTTTCAAATATGAATCAACCCCAAGGAATCCGAAAATCGCATTTATATCCTCGAGAATCCAATATTTTCAAAGTTGATAATTTTGACATTTCCGGTTTCCGGTATAAGTATGCAAAGGACAACTGTGAAACGGGTAAAATATGAAAGAGAAATGCAAAACTTTTATAACGCACTTTATTCCAGAGCGCTAGCTTGAATAGTTTTTGAAATATAGTAAAATATGTGCGAAAACGGCAACGCGCAAAGACTTTATTAACAGTCTGTACATGCCTCATCGTCACCATTTTATACTCGTGAGAGTGGCACCAAAAAACATGACGTCATTGACGTAGGAGAAAACTTCCGGTTTATTAAAACACGGACTAACGATTAAAGTACAACAGTTTGCAAGTCCCACACCCTTATATAGTTAGCAGAAGAATCTTGTTGGACGCGAAATTTAACGTTATAAGTATAGCCGTTTTCATACTTCCCCCCGAAGGGGAGTTTTCATGTACTACTGGTAGTATTTATATAAATCCATGGTGCCACGGCATGGATAGCAAGTACTGTACCTTAGAATTTTCATGATCGGCCAGTGAGCGAAACAGTGAAAATATGAATCGAGTTATTTATTTAGTTTAATTTTTATACAGAGTTATGACACATATCTACAGTTTACAAAACAAAATAGGGTTAATAATCAAAATCAGTTTAGTTATTTAGTAATTTCTATAGTTAAAATTGAGGTCAACAAAAGTCATTTAACACTTACTACTCGGAAACTTACTTCGTACAATATTTGCATTTCACGACACGTTTCATTTTATTACGGACTGTTTCACATAATATTTCAAAGTGTTGCCAAACACTGACGCGGGCACGCGGAAGCCACGACCCGTTAACATATACCGGAATCTCCGACATGATGGCAATTGTTAATGAAACGAAAATGGATCGCAACTTAGTTATGAAACCATAAACGAGTAGCCAAAACGTAGGATTTAAAAACTTGAAGATTTTAAACTGTCAATGAGGTCTGCTGATATTTCTTCAGAATATAACGTTTTGTTGATATATAATTTCTGTTAGTTGAAAAAATTCTTATGAGTATTTAAAAGATGCGTAATAGGTTGCAATGATTTGTATGGATAATAAAGTATATGACGAAATTATTTCTTTTATCTATAAAAAACGCTATATACGAAAGAACGCCGACATTTTTTGTTTGATATGCCTTGTTAATATTTTGTTGGTTGTTATCAAGTCTAAAGTTACGCTAATTAAACTAATAAAGTATTTCGATTATCCATGTTTATAACAGTAAATTGAATAAATAGATACTTCTTTTGGATGTTTATAGATATTTGAATATAAACAACTTAATCGTCTATTTCAGTTACAATCCATTAATGCATATCGTTTATGTATAATGACATGATAGTAATCATTATTCAAATGGCTTATATTATAGAAACTCCGAGCCCTAGGCGGAACTGAGCTCGGTTAGAGATTTTATTTTAGTTAAATTTTTCTTAGTCGCAACAGTTAGACATTCTACCACAGTACCATAAGTGCTTGACAGAAATAGCGAGTTTTCTTCGTTTAATTTATCTCTAAAGGGTCGGAAATGAGGGAGGACCCTATTTGTGGGGTCGGATACTTCTGTGTATTTTCCTCTTAATATTTATTTTCTTTTTATTTATGTGCCATTTAAATATATAACGATGTGGCTACTATTAAGGCCCAGCCCTTGGGCCTACTTTTTTATGATGTTTCGCCTTATTTCTATTTTATTTGTTATTTCGAATTCCGGATCACATATTTCGGGTGTAAAATTAGATGATTTCGAGGGAGTGTCTTCAGAGTATAGAAAATACCGTCCCCGACACAATATTCGTTATCAAATTATATCTTTTTATGAGATTGAAAATGAATTTGGACCAAAACGACGAACTCAATAAATTATTTGCGTGAAAAAACAAACTCGTTTCTTGAGTATAAAAACTCGCTCGCTGCTCGCATGACTAAATACAGTTCTTTCGAAATTTCTCTTTATAGCTCTATAATTGAAATATAATCTTTTGGGAAAAGTTCTCAGAAATGATTTGAATCACGCAATTGCGTTAAATAAAGCGGAACTCAAGAGTTTAACTTCTTTCTAAATAAATCACGTCCAACCACAACAGCTTGATTTTTGTTCTTAATTGCGAGGCATAAAAGCGGACAAAGAAACGTTTTTGTGTCACGCGAAATTATTGAATAAAGCTTAACTTTTCAAGTGTAGAAACATTAATTGAATGCTGCTCATTTTCTGACCCACGGTTTTCGCCATTGCGCGCTGAAACATATCGCGAACGAATGGTGAAGCTCATTCGTGGCCTGTCATCTCTCCATATATTTTGTGCTTAATTCCCGAAAGCAGCGTCGTTTAGCATACGAAGCCAGAAGAAAAAGCGAAACATTTTAGGTGTTATTTTTGTATATTGTAATTAAAGCATTCCATGCCATTCTTTTAAATTCTAGAGCGTTTACGCGAGTGGTATGATTAAAAAACAATCTAATTTTCTGTGATGTAACAAGTGCTGTGTAATTAACCAGTCGCCACAGTTTCACTTCTTTTTATCAAGAGGACAAAATATAAGGTAATTCAAGAATTGATTAAACATAAGCACGGTTGAATGATGCGCAAAAAAGAACTCAAACTATGCAAGTGATTTTATGATAACCGTTATCAAAAGTCTATTGTAACCTATTTGAAGTGTGTTAAAATCCCAATTAAGTCTTAAGATGATTCACGTGTCCCAATTAAGTCATGAGGGATTCACGTGTCCCAATTAAGTCTCGGGGGGATTCACGTGTCCCAATTAAGTCTCGGGATGATTCACGTGTCGCAATTAAGTCTAGGGATGATTCACGTGTCCCAATTAAGTCTCGGGATGATTCACGTGTCCCAATTAAGTCTCGGGATGATTCACGTGTCCCAATTAAGTCTCGGGATGATTCACGTGTCCCAATTAAGTCTCGGGATGATTCACGTGTCCCAATTAAGTCTCGGGATGATTCACGTGTCCCAATTAAGTCTCTGGATGATTCACGTGTCCCAATTAAGCCTCGGGATGATTCAAGTCCCAATTAAGTCTTGAGACGGAGCATCCGAGATATCTAGGCCCGTTTCTATCGCGAAGCTAGAATAGTTTTTAACTAGTTTAGTTCGCCGCGTTTTCTCACTTGGGGACGCTTTTAGTATCATAAAAAGTACAGCCTCGTTACCCCGTCGACTGCTACAATATTAGGGCAAGGCATAGACGTAGAGCGGTAAAACCGAGGTCGCGCATAGTAAAAAATTGTTTTCGAAAATTTCCGAAGACCATTATAAAACATATTATTAAAAATAATACGCGTTTTCTATTTATTTTATTACAATTAGGTTGAGCCCTATAAGGGGAATGAAATGGACAGAAAAACGTTAATAGCTGATAAAGTAGGCCTGTGCGAGTACTCGATAGGACTCGATAAGCAACTTTTGAAAGGCTCGACAAGTGTTCGAGCCTCGGAAGAAAGCTCGATAAAAGCTCTAGACCAAGGCTTAAGGTTATCGAGGTTCAGTCAGTGGTTTGTGAGATTCAAGATTAGGTTAAAGGTCAAGAATTACCATCTAACACAATCTACTGAATGTTGAGACGCTGCAGTGACGCGCGAAATAGGAAATTATTCTGGTTGGTGTCTTATTTGTAAACTCACATTTTATTGGCGTAAGTTTTACTTCCACTTTTGAGCGAAGAAAAAGATGAAAAATCACTCTTGAAGTTTAAGTTTTACTTTGATGTATAGAAAAATACGCTTGGTTTGTATTATCAATGCGATTGTCAGTGCACGTAAGTAATTCCGATTAGTGATAATAGGATTCAAGTTTAATTATAGTCAAATAAAAGTTTATCTGTTATATTTGCGAAATAATAGGGTTTTTTCTTTACCAAGGCCAGTAATTGAAAGTGTAAAGGAATATCATTCCAAATTAAGAGCTAAAATTGAAAGTCGTTAAGGCTCGCCATTGAAATTTTAGGCTCGATAAAAGCTCGAAACCAAATTTTGAACATGCAGCTTAAGGCTCGAAGCTCGATAAGAAACTCGAGGCTCGGCTCGAAGCTCGATAACCGAAAAAAGCAAGGCTCGAGACTCGGCTCGAACCCAATAAATCAAGGCTCGCACAGCCCTATGATAAAGTAAAAACCGTATCAAAACAATAAGTGTTCGTTAATTTCAAAGTTTTCGAAGTTTCAAAAATTGACGTAATGTAAAGATCACGATCAATCTACAGATCTTTTCGACACAAATATCAACATTAAAATCAAACTGCCTATGTTACTTTCCGCTTCGCAATATTTCTCATTTAAAAATATAAAAATGAAACTCATAATTCTCAATTTTTTCAGATACGCAAGTATTTGAACCTTCTTAAAGACCATGTCAGTCGAAAGTAAAACCAGAAGTGAGATGAGACCAGAAGTACTGAGCTAACCAAATTCTTCACTCGGCGAAAGTGAATATTCTTGATAACACACGAACGGTTGGCCCTCTGGTAGCGGTTTCTGAATTTTTCCTCCAAAACGTGAGACGCTCGTGGCGGTAGACGGCCAAACTAGATTCCAGCACCCGTGTCCGTGTTCCGCGGCTTTAAGTTGAGGGGAAGGGGTAGGAAATGTTTTTGGAACTCGACCAATTTTTTCTCCCTAGTTTTAGCGCGTGGGAAGCGGCATAAAATCCTCAAATTTGTTCACTAGTGCCAGGATCTACTATCAATGCTAGAGCCCTTCACTTCTGGTCTCATCTCTCTTCAGGTAAAACGTAGTATCAAGCTAGTATCCCTTAAAAAATTCTTGAAGAAGCCTTTTTCTAGAGGTAATATTGGGAACAAAATACTAGGATAAATAATGTTGAAAAATACTTTTCGCAAATGAAATTTTGGTGAAAAAAACTAAGATAAGAATTTTTTCAAATAATTGATGTTTTATAATTATGTGTTGAAAAGTGAAAATTGAATATCTGTTACTTGAGGCAATTAATTTTCTACACTTATCTCTTACTTTTTCAAGTCTTTGTCTACAAAGACAGTTTTTATTAATATCTGTTACTTCAGTCTTAATATTAATTAAAATAGTTTAGAAACCTTAGGAGAGAAAACGTTTTAGAGCGTTGCACTTTCATTAGTTAAAGCTTTTGAACTGACCAAGCATCTGTTACATAACTTGAATCCTCACTGCTTGACCTGACAATCAGCGTCCAGTCATACTCAAATTGCTTTCCCGTCATTTTCACAAGCAAATCACAGATCAAGCGGTAGTTTACTTCAAAAAGATTCCATAGATCTGAGCACCAACAGATGATATAGAATTGTGCACCAACACAAGTCATATGCTTATCGGATATCTAGGTTCATAACCTAGCTTAATTACCTGCCATCGGTAATCTAGCTTAATTACCTGCCATCGGTAATCTAGCTTAATTACTTTTCATCGGTAATCTAGCTTCATTACCTGCCATCGGTAATCTAGGTTAATTACCTGCCCTCGGTAATCTAGCTTAATTATCTGCCATCGGTAATCTAGCTTAATTACCTGCCATCGGTAATCTATCTTTATTACCTTTCATCGGTAATCTAACTTAATTACTTTTCATCGGTAATCTAGCTTTATTACCTTTCATCGGTAATCTAACTTAATTACTTTTCATCGGTAATCTAGCTTCATTACCTGCCATCGGTAATCTAGGTTAATTACCTGCCCTCGGTAATCTAGCTTAATTATCTGCCATCGGTAATCTAGCTTAATTACCTGCCATCGGTAATCTACCTTTATTACCTTTCATCGGTAATCTAACTTAATTACTTTTCATCGGTAATCTAGCTTAATTACTTTTCATCGGTAATCTAGCTTAATTACTTTTCATCGGTAATCTAGCTTAATTACTTTTCATCGGTAATCTAGCTTAATTACTTTTCATCGGTAATCTAGCTTAATTACTTTTCATCGGTAATCTAGCTTAATTACTTTTTATAGGTAATCTAGCTTAATTACTTTTCATCGGTAATCTAGCTTAATTACTTTTCTTCGGTAATCTAGCTTAATTACTTTTCATCGGTAATCTAGCTTAATTATCTGCCATCGGTAATCTACCTTTATTACCTTTCATCGGTAATCTAGCTTAACTACTTTTCATCGGTAATCTAGCTTAATTACCTGCCATCGGTAATCTACCTTTATTACCTTTCATCGGTAATCTAGCTTAACTACTTTTCATCTGTAATCTAGCTTAATTACCTGCCATCGGTAATCTACCTTTATTACCTTTCATCGGTAATCTAGCTTAATTACCTTTCATTGGTAATCTAGCTTAATTACCTTTCATCGGTAATCTAACTTAATTACCTGCCATCGGTAAACTAGCTTAATTACCTGCCATCGGTAAACTAGCTTAATTACCTGCCTTCGGTAATCTAGCTTAATTACCTGCCATCGGTAATCTACCTTTATTACCTTTCACCGGTAATCTAGCTTAATTACCTGTCATCGCTAATCTACCTTTATTACCTTTCATCGGTAATCTAGCTTAATTACCTGCCATCGGTAATCTAGCTTAATTACCTGCCATCGGTTATCTAGCTTAATTACCTGTCATCGGTAATCTAGCTTAATTACCTGTCATCGGTAATCTACCTTTATTACCTTTCATCGGTAATCTAGCTTAATTACCTTTCATCGGTAATCTAGCTTAATTACCTTTCATCGGTAATCTAGCTTAATTACCTTTCATCGGTAATCTAGCTTAATTACCTTTCATCGGTAATCTAGCTTAATTACCTTTCATCGGTAATCTAGCTTAATTACCTGCCATCGGTAATCTAGCTTAATTACCTGTCCTCGGTAATCTAGCTTAATTACCTGCCATCGGTAATCCACCTTTATTACCTTTCACCGGTAATCTAGCTTAATTACCTGCCATCGGTAATCTAGCTTAATTACCTGCCATCGGTAATCTAGCTTAATTACCTGCCATCGGTAATCTAGCTTAATTACCTGTCATCGGTAATCTACCTTTGTTACCTTTCATCGGTAACCTAGCTTAATTACCTATCATCGGTAATCTAACTTAATTACTTTTCATCGGTAATCTAGCTTAATTACTTTTCATCGGTAATCTAGCTTAATTACTTTTCATCGGTAATCTAGCTTAATTACTTTTCATCGGTAATCTAGCTTAATTACTTTTCATCGGTAATCTAGCTTAATTACTTTTCATCGGTAATCTAGCTTAATTACTTTTTATAGGTAATCTAGCTTAATTACTTTTCATCGGTAATCTAGCTTAATTACTTTTCTTCGGTAATCTAGCTTAATTACTTTTCATCGGTAATCTAGCTTAATTATCTGCCATCGGTAATCTACCTTTATTACCTTTCATCGGTAATCTAGCTTAACTACTTTTCATCGGTAATCTAGCTTAATTACCTGCCATCGGTAATCTACCTTTATTACCTTTCATCGGTAATCTAGCTTAACTACTTTTCATCTGTAATCTAGCTTAATTACCTGCCATCGGTAATCTACCTTTATTACCTTTCATCGGTAATCTAGCTTAATTACCTTTCATTGGTAATCTAGCTTAATTACCTTTCATCGGTAATCTAACTTAATTACCTGCCATCGGTAAACTAGCTTAATTACCTGCCATCGGTAAACTAGCTTAATTACCTGCCTTCGGTAATCTAGCTTAATTACCTGCCATCGGTAATCTACCTTTATTACCTTTCACCGGTAATCTAGCTTAATTACCTGTCATCGCTAATCTACCTTTATTACCTTTCATCGGTAATCTAGCTTAATTACCTGCCATCGGTAATCTAGCTTAATTACCTGCCATCGGTTATCTAGCTTAATTACCTGTCATCGGTAATCTAGCTTAATTACCTGTCATCGGTAATCTACCTTTATTACCTTTCATCGGTAATCTAGCTTAATTACCTTTCATCGGTAATCTAGCTTAATTACCTTTCATCGGTAATCTAGCTTAATTACCTTTCATCGGTAATCTACCTTAATTACCTTTCATCGGTAATCTAGCTTAATTACCTTTCATCGGTAATCTAGCTTAATTACCTGCCATCGGTAATCTAGCTTAATTACCTGTCCTCGGTAATCTAGCTTAATTACCTGCCATCGGTAATCCACCTTTATTACCTTTCACCGGTAATCTAGCTTAATTACCTGCCATCGGTAATCTAGCTTAATTACCTGCCATCGGTAATCTAGCTTAATTACCTGCCATCGGTAATCTAGCTTAATTACCTGTCATCGGTAATCTACCTTTGTTACCTTTCATCGGTAACCTAGCTTAATTACCTATCATCGGTAATCTAGCTTAATTACCTTTCATCGGTAATCTACCTTTAATACCTTTCATCGGTAATCTAGCTTAATTACCTGCCATCGGTAATCTAGCTTAATTACCTGCCGTCGGTAATCTAGCTTAATTACCTGTCATCGGTAATCTACCTTTATTACCTTTCATCGGTAATCTAGCTTAATTACCTGCCGTCGGTAATCTAGCTTAATTACCTGTCATCGGTAATCTACCTTTATTATTTTTCATCGGTAATCTAGCTTAATTACCTGTCATCGGTAATCTACCTTTATTACCGGTCATCGGTAATCTACCTTTATTACCTTTCATCGGTAATCTAGCTTAATTACCTTTCATCGGTAATCTAACTTAATTACCTTTCATCGGTAATCTAGCTTAATTACCTGCCATCGGTAATCTAGCTTAATTACCTGTCCTCGGTAATCTAGCTTAACTACCTGCCATCGGTAATCCACCTTTATTACCTTTCACCGGTAATCTAGCTTAATTACCTGCCATCGGTAATCTAGCTTAATTACCTGTCATCGGTAATCTAGCTTAATTACCTGCCATCGATAATCTAGCTTAATTACGTGTCATCGGTAATCTACCTTTGTTACCTTTCATCGGTAACCTAGCTTAATTACCTATCCTCGGTAATCTAGCTTAATTACCTGCCATCAGTAATCTAGCTTAATTACATTGCATCGGTAATCTAGCTTAATTACCTGCCATCGGTAATCTAGCTTAATTACCTGCCGTCGGTAATCTAGCTTAATTACCTGTCATCGGTAATCTACCTTTATTACCTTTCATCGGTAATCTAGCTTAATTACCTGCCGTCGGTAATCTAGCTTAATTACCTGTCATCGGTAATCTACCTTTATTATTTTTCATCGGTAATCTAGCTTAATTACCTGTCATCGGTAATCTACCTTTATTACCGGTCATCGGT
The DNA here is from genome assembly GCA_019434445.1 of Phalangium opilio. NCBI lineage: Eukaryota > Metazoa > Arthropoda > Arachnida > Opiliones > Phalangiidae > Phalangium > Phalangium opilio. The sequence continues at coordinate 43,223 of JAEQBA010001334.1, forward strand.
AATCTACCTTTATTACCTTTCATCGGTAATCTAGCTTAATTACCTTTCATCGGTAATCTAGCTTAATTACCTGCCATCGGTAATCTAGCTTAATTACTTTTCATCGGTAATCTAGCTTAATTACCTGTCATCGGTAATCTACCTTTATTACCTTTCATCGGTAATCTAGCTTAATTACCTGTCATCGGTAATCCACCTTTATTACCTTTCATCGGTAATCTAGCTTAATTACCTGCCGTCGGTAATCTAGCTTAATTACCTGTCATCGGTAATCTACCTTATTACCTTTCATCGGTAATCTAGCTTAATTAACTGTCATCGGTAATCTACCTTTATTACCTGTCATCGGTAATCTACCTTTATTACCTGTCATCGGTAATCTACCTTTATTACCTGTCATCGGTAATCTACCTTTATTACCGGTCATCGGTAATCTAGCTTAATTACCTTTCATCGGTAATCTAGCTTAATTACCTTTCATCGGTAATCTAGCTTAATTACCTGCCATCGGTAATCTAGCTTAATTACTTTTCATCGGTATTCTAGCTTAATTACCTGCCATCGGTAATCTAGCTTAATTACATGTCATCGGTAATCTACCTTTATTACCTTTCATCGGTAATCTAGCTTAATTACCTGCCATCGGTAATCTAGCATAATTACTTTTCATCGCTAATCTAGCCTAATTACTTTTCATCGGTAATCTAGCTTAATTACCTGCCATCGGTAATCTAGCTTAATTACCTGTTATCGGTAATCTACCTTTATTACCTTTCATCGGTAATCTAGCTTAATTACCTGTCATCGGTAATCTACCTTTATTACCTTTCATCGGTAATCTAGCTTAATTACCTGCCATCGGTAATCTAGCTTAATTACCTGTCATCGGTAATCTACCTTATTACCTTTCATCGGTAATCTAGCTTAATTACCTGTCATCGGTAATCTACCTTTATTACCTGTCATCGGTAATCTACCTTTATTACCTGTCATCGGTAATCTACCTTTATTACCTGTCATCGGTAATCTACCTTTATTACCGGTCATCGGTAATCTAGCTTTATTACCGGTCATCGGTAATCTAGCTTAATTACCTTTCATCGGTAATCTAGCTTAATTACCTTTCATCGGTAATCTAGCTTAATTACCTGCCATCGGTAATCTAGCTTAATTACCTGCCATCGGTTATCTAGCTTAATTACCTGTCATCGGTAATCTAGCTTAATTACCTGTCATCGGTAATCTACCTTTATTACCTTTCATCGGTAATCTAGCTTAATTACCTTTCATCGGTAATCTAGCTTAATTACCTTTCATCGGTAATCTACCTTTAATACCTTTCATCGGTAATCTAGCTTAATTACCTTTCATCGGTAATCTAGCTTAATTACCTGCCATCGGTAATCTAGCATAATTACTTTTCATCGCTAATCTAGCCTAATTACTTTTCATCGCTAATCTAGCCTAATTACTTTTCATCGCTAATCTAGCCTAATTACTTTTCATCGGTAATCTAGCTTAATTACCTGCCATCGGTAATCTAGCTTAATTACCTGCCATCGGTAATCTAGCTTAATTACCTGCCATCGCAAATCTTCCTTTATTACCTTTCATCGGTAATCTAGCTTAATTACCTTTCATCGGTAATCTAGCTTAACTACCTTTCATCGGTAATCTAGCTTAATTACCTGCCATCGGTAATCTATCTTAAGTAAGGCTAAAACGTTTCCCGGTTGTTTCACGTCACATATATATAGTTTTCACGCGAGATGGTGCCACCCTCTCCGCTATCAGACCCTGAGTTAAGAAAGGGGAGAAGCATGGACAAAGCTCGACCACGTATACATCGGGCGTATAGGATTCCCGCGCTTTTTTCCTCACGTCATAGTGATGTCATCAAGCAGGCGAACAAGCTCGACAAGAAAACATTGTGATATATCGAAACTGAGTTTTCGTGATTTTCCAATGGATTTTAAAAATAGAAACTTTGGTTCAATTATATTGAAAATTTGAAATTTTGAAAGTAGAGACTTGAAAGTGTGATATAATACCACTTTCGTGCTAAAATATGATATGAAATTGTAAATTCCCATACCCTTTAAACTAAGGCAATACCATAACACTCTCTCTCGCTTTAAATATATCGAGCAAACGTAAAACAAAAGTCAAATAATACACAAAAATATCACTTCACCAAAATTCTCTCCAATTCACTATCCCTTCAATGACGAACGAAAAATTTTATACTGCCAAAGTCAGTACTCTTCCACAACGCCTACACCACCGACAACAGGGCAAGTCAAACTAAGACCCACATCGTAGATGGTTAAAAACTTTCATCCATTAAGCATGCATTGAATGATGTAAATTGAGTTGTCATGCAAAATAGTGATTTTGACCAGAGGTTTCTGTAAAATTTACGGATTGCACACTGAATAGTTCTGTTAACTATATCATATCATCTGTTTAAAATACTGATTTTGAACGCTTGTCGTCATAGTAGCATTTGCAATTATTTCTGTAAAACCAGATTTTTAGAGCTTGCATGAGTAATGTAAGTCACAGTAAGTACAGTGCAATAAACAAATGTTTATGTAGTAACTACAGAATTTGAACGAAGCCAAAACAGCATTTATCATAAGTACCATAATTACCCCTGATAAGTAAAACACGCCCGTTGGACTAATGTAACCAGCATGTTTATCTGCGTCCTATACAAGTTAGGTATATGCGACGCCGTGAGACCATTTTTGTCCAAACTTTTTTAGCCAATGGGATACGTTTCTAAGGGTGCCACTAGCTTCCCCGAAGTCTGACTTAGAATCTCAGTAAATGGATAGAATTCTTAGATAGTCAAATAGATAGATATGGTTAAAGAACTTGGATTATGGTTGACAAATTGATTCAATTTTAAAAATCTTAACTTTTCTAATATTGAACATTATAATTTTCGTGCATAACTATAAAATTTTAACCTAAATACCCCAAAATTTAATTTTAAAACTTAAAGGCTGTAGAAGGTACTCCGATTGAGGAGACATTTCGTAGAGGTTACAAATTGCAAACCTCCCTTGTGATGTAAGTTTGATATTTGTTTAGTTTCATATTTTGATCCCAATAAAAGTTAGTGAAAATTTATGAACAAAATTGAATATTATGTTTAATATTAAAAATTGAATTAGAATCTATTTTGACTATCATTTGACACATACCATCAAACACGGTCACTTTCACTTTTGATTCAGAAATTTTATGAGCACCTCGTTCCCGTTAAAAGGCCTTAACTCTCCACAACTGACTGCATTCTAACATCTTGTCTAGCGTTAGCGAGGTTGAATCATAAGTGAAAAGAGATAGGTGTTTGTCTTGCATCTTAATCCCTCTAGTAAGACGTGGAACACTCCACCCCACCCCACATAAACAACAAATGAATAAAAAAAGGTAAGACATAAGAAGTGCGGTCTGAGGAAAGCGCGAGGGGCTAGCCACTTACGAAATATGGTGTACAAGCCTTAAGAAATATATTTCAATATTTCGAGAAATACCGTAATATTGAGAAATATCGGAAATATAGGGAAATATCTGAAATAATGAGAAATATCGGAAATATTGGGAAATAATGAGAAATATCGGAAATATTAAGAAATAATGAGAAATATCGGAAATATTAAGAAATAATGAGAAATATCGGAAATATTGAAAATACGAAGGAATAATGGAAATATTGGAAATTTAAGGAAATATCGTGAAAATATTGGAAATTTTAGGAGAAATATCGGGAAATAAATAAATACAAAAATAATAGAAATACTGAGAAATATTAGAAATACGAAGGAATAATCGAAATATTGGAAATTTAAGGGAAATATAGTGAAAATATTGGAAATTTTAGGAAAAATATCGGGAAATAAAGAAATACAAAAATAATTGAAATAAATCGGAAATATTTGGAAATAAGAAATCTGGTGTACATTTTTGGGGAAGTGAGTAGCCCCTCGGGAAAGCGTACGTGTCACAAGGGAGGCGACATTTAATAAACTTGTTAGATATATCAGTTTTATGCGTCATTTTGTGATTGAAGTGAAATAATCAATCGTATAAAGTGTCAATTTTAATTTACTTTTTTAAAGGCAACCAGAAATGAATGGGAGTAAGATATTTGACCACCTGAAAGAACATCCAAAGTGAGTATGTAGACGTGATTTTTTGTATTTGACAAGTGGGACAATTCGAGGGGTTTAATCATTTGTGTAATCAAATCCGTAGAAGTTGATTACCTTAGGGTAATGCAAACCTCCAAAACCTGAAAAACTCAGGGAAAAATTTACTATTTTTCGTAAAATACGGTTAAATCAGCGAAATTGGTGAGGTTTGAGTAAGTTTGGTCTCGAGTATAGTTGCATTGCCTATAGCTTATGTCTGGCGCTTGTAAGTTACTGAAACCAGGCTGAGAAATAAGGATTTTTTAAACTGGCCATTAGAATCCAAGTTTTTTTTATTAAAATTCTGAACATGGGGACGCTTTTAATTAATGAAGTGGCCACAAGGGTAGTATACCCCCAAGCATTAAATTTTTAACCGACCCAACTAATTTTTGAAGCGCACATTTGTCAAGGGCCACCGCCTTATTTCTCAGCCTGGATGAAACGTAAATTATCGTCTGCCTCAGAGTTTATTGACATTTTTTAAATGTCAGTATGTCACGGAAATATGGGGAAAAAACTTGAAATCTGAGGAAAATACATGGAAAAAGACCTGGAAAGCTCAGGAAATCGGTTTTCCAAAAGTTGTATGAACCCTGTACTTGTATTCTCATATTCTCGGAAAACATTTGTAACGTTGTAATATAGATTCCATCATAACCCTGGTTATTTTCCATGCTCGATGGCCTCTCTCTAGTTTTGGAGATTTTCCATAATGATTCTTAAAAACCCACACCTTTGGAGCAAGGGGCTAACTAAAGCTTTTGAATAGAGATGGAAAGAAACTGATGTTATCGGCTTATCGTCAACACGGGAGCAAGGGACTTTACCTTGTAAGCCCTTGCTACCCCTTTTGTATATTTCTTTAGACTTGGTTTGGCTCTCTTGCGAGAGGGTCGCAATAAATTGTACTGTTTTTAACCTTACCCAAACCGGCTTTATTTTATTTAAAACTTAGTCAAAACTAAGTAAAAACTTTGTAGCTGAGTTATTAGTTAGCCGTGGACATGAAAACACTATCGACCGCTACAAATTAGTAGTATCGAAGATTGGCATTTTCGTTTGGGTCACCTAAATGAAAGGACTCTAAAAGGTATGTGTCGAAGAAATCGGGCATGGGATTAACCTGAAGGAGGAGGAAAATCTCGGCGTTTGTGAACAAAGCTTTATTGGAACAAAGAGGGTATAAAGAGGGGGAGTAAAAGGCTTGGCTGGGGTTTTCTCGCTTTGAAAGTTTACCTCTAAGCTTCCTGTTTGCGCGCGCAACTTTCTCTGGTTGAAATACGATGAAGGAGGAAAATATAACAAATAAAAAACAAGACGATCCAAGGGCTCGTAATAGTAGCCACTTCGTACGAGTGAATAGCCACTCTGTACCCTACCCTAATAATGAGTGGATAACCCCTCTATACCTTACCCTAATGAGTGAGTAGGGCTATCTTTTACAATGCTTAAATGATTTACCGTACATAAAATCAGAGTGAATAGCCCTCAATGCCCTACCCTAAACAGTGATAAAAGTATCACCCGTATAAATTCACTTATGCTGTAATTTTAATATTCCGGCGAATCGAAGAACAGATAGTTTTAGTGGTTATCCCCTCGATGTGTTTACAACATAGACTTATGCCGATGCACACTTATCGCATCTTATAAATTTCTAACATGCCCAGAACCTTCTGAAAGAGAAAGTTTAGTTATAGTGATTACCCATTTTAGTTGTTATCCCCTCGATGAGTTACCTTTAGCAATGCTAAAATGATCAAACGCACAACGCTCATCTAACTTTACAATTTAAACTTACGCCAGCGGATACTTATCGCATCTTATAAATTTATAACATGCCCAGAGGCGTTTGAAAGAGAAATAATTCGGTAAAACACCCAACTTGAGTTCCTCCTTTGTGTAAACCCCGAACTTTTTATTGTATAGAAAGTTCAGATTCTTAGAAAAGTTATGGCTTAAAGTATGAGAAATTTTAAAGAGAGAATTAAGTTTCTCGTTTTAGGTAAGGCAATATGATAAATTTGTGTGTTCATTGAAAACTCTAGATATTACTGTTTGTTCATTAATATTTTCACAGTGCATCCGCTTTGTACTGTAAGAGATAGATCATAATCATTTCCCCTTTAAAATCACCAATTAAAGAAAAATATAACCAGTTTACACAATTTATCCCATTTCACTCTAAGTGCGTTCATTAACAAGTGCGTTGTACATTCGCATTGCACAGTTATAGACAAATCACAATCCCCACCCTTTGAAAATCAAAAATCTCTTTTTCACTCTCCCTTTAAAAAGACGAACGATACATCTTCTTCTTCTTCTTCAGACCAAGCCAAACTAATACCCCCATCGTTAGATGTACATCAAACGATGTGGCTAAAAAGAAAAGTGAGAACTCCCAAAATGCCTTGCCAAAGCTACTAGCTTCAACTCAACCTCTTTATATACCCTCTTTGACTGGAGATAGTACATTTGGACGTATGCGGACCTATGCGAATTTCCTCATCGAGTGGAGCAAGATGTTTTGTAGTTTTCATTGACGACTATCCCCGTAGATACAAGACAAAAGTGCTGGAGGTCTTCAGAGATTTCAAGCAAAGAGCAGAGTTACAAACTGGGAAGAAAATTAAGTCGTACAGTCAGACAACGGTTCAGAGTATTGCAATCATAATTTCGATCTTTACTTGAGAGAGAATGGAATCACCAGTAGCCTGACAGTGATTTTTGGCTAGACGCGCTGAAAGTGAATGCGCACTTAAAAAGTGATGAAGTTTCTAATCAAGCAGCTAAGACACACGACAGTTTAAAAGAACTTAAACGTTTATTCAAAAACTCAACATCATGACCGAAGCCGTCATGACAGACTAAAAGAATAAAAGTTGGAAAAACCAAAATATTACCTCTCCGAGTCTAGAAGACTACTACTACAAACTTATTTACCTAGATAAGGAATTATATCTCTTTTTTTTTAAAGTAAAAATTTACAAATTATTAAAGCAGTATTCCAAGCAGAGAGAATATATAGAAAGCAGATGACATTTTAGATCCAATAAGAATGTGCCTTGGACACATTCTTGGATATATAACCTTTATGTGTTTGAAAAGGCCCAGTTGTGTACGCCTCAACTGTTAACCCTATATTCTCATAGCTACATTCACAACTGGTTCTGCTGTATAAACACTATTGTCTCGTTTCACCGCATATATACTCTTGGTTTGCCAAAGCGAGTGTTAACGTTAAATATCACAAAGCTGATTTGTGGTTAGACGCAATGAAAGTCAATGCACACCCTAACAAGAATGAAAACTCCGAAGCTACAACCCGATTAAGATCTGGGAGCAGTGCTCCCAGCCGAGTCGAGCACTGACATCCTTTTCTCGAAGCAGCTCACGACACTTTTAAGCCCACTGTAACTTCGTGATGGGTATAGGTAAAAGTCTGAAATTTTTCTTGCCGCGAGGACTGTTCATCCTAGCTATAGTTTCGAAATTTCAAGTTCCTACCCTAAATACGTTTTGAAATATCGAAGGTGAAATTTACCTTATTTTGTCATTCACTCACTCACCGATCATCAAAATTCTAAGGTACTTCTAGATGAGATAGAAACTTAAAATTCATGATTTAGTTTTCATTTATTTTATAGAGCACAGAAAATTAAAACATCCCCAAATTTTTATAAAATTGCTCTTTAGTTCTTGATATTAAAACTAGATGGCGCTGTCGTCTTTTCAACAGAAATAATGTGGGTTCTTGATGAAAGGACGTATAAAAAGGTTAATTAGGCTAGTTATCAAGGGTAAATTAGGTTAGCGATCGAGGGTAATAGCCCCTTCCAAAAAGTTTTGAAAAAATGTTCTTAGTCTGAGTCAGTTCAGTTCTTCCTACAAACAGGAGGTAGTTTCCCCGCATAGCCTAGTTCACAACCTAGATTTGACGTTTTTTAGCTCCGTGTGCGCATGCGCGAAGAACTTAAACAACAAGATGCACAAGGCAGTCAAACTTTTTGGAAGGGGCTATTGAAATAGGTTAGCGATCAAGGAGAATGAATAATAGTAAATCTCCTATTGGAAACCCGAATCGTACTCGTTTATACGATTATTACTCGTTTTTCCAAAAATCTAGTTCGAGTACTCGTTTTCTAAATAAGCCTAAGAGAATATAGACTGCCGTATACGGCAGTTCACTCATGGTTCACTGTCGTATACGGTAGTCTGGTAGAGGGGGGGTTCATTACTTCCCCCTTTTCGTTCTTCGCTCTAGGCGGTGGTGCGCCAGAGGGGAAGGAAATTCCAAGGGGGTGAAATTGCTGACGTCACGTATCACGTGATGTTGTTGGTGGGAAATTTGAATTGTAAAGCCCCCCTAGTTGTGGCTGGAGATTTAGTTGATTATTAAGGTGATGGCGCGAAATTTGAATTTATAGGGGATTTTTGCGTGTATTGGTACGACGTCACGTGACTTGGTGAAGGCGCTCAGTGTGTCCATAGTGGTATTATTTTGGTGTATCTTTAGGATAATGTACACATTTAGTGGATAATTTATTGGTAATTCTATAGGTTCAATAGGCCTTTTCTACACACACCCTTCCCGTAATGTTGTACGATTTTAAGGTATCTCCATGTATGTTTATGTCATACTAAAGAACTAGATTAGGTTTACATTGCAAAAGGTACAAATTAAGCTACGACGCGGTTCTAGGTGTACTCATGTTTTGTATTGTTATTATTTTGGTGTATCTTTAGGATATTGTGTACAGTTAGGTTATAATTTACGGGTAAGTCTATATGTTCAACAGACTCTTTCTACACACACCCTTTCCGTAATGTTGTATGATTTTGAGGTCTCCATGGATGCATATGTCATACTAAAGAACCAGTTTTAATTGAGATAAGGTCTCCATTGCAAAAGGTACAAATTAAGCTACAATGATGTTCTAGGTGTACTCCTTTTGTGTATTGGTTATTAAGCAAGTTACTGGGTTAGAACAATAGTACATTTTAGTATCAAAAAAGAAGAAATATGGGAGTTTTTACACAACTTGGTAGCTGGTAATTAGTTAAAATGAACAAATATTACTAAATAAAAACTCAGAACATAAGGATTACATTAGTTTTAATACGATTTGGTAGTTGATGAGTAGTTAAAATGCTGATCCAAACAAATGTATACTCGAATGTAGCTTGACTGTTTCGTATATTTTCTATTTAGCACACATTTTAAGTGACATTTTAACCAAAAAAGAATTACATATACCGTAACACATGATTTGTTACAAACCTTGTCAACAACCTTTCTCTCCAGAGTTCGGAAGTGAAATGACTCTCTATAGTTTACAAAACTCCCTGTTGGACACCCAACAGGTATATATTATATGACATTTTATTCGATATAAAACAAATCTAACGTTATTTTGTTATAAAATGGGTAAACTATTAACAGGCATGGGTCCGAAAATGCATTGTGTGAAAACATCTGGTGACTGATAGGATCAGGTAATAAAGGCTATTGCTAAATGATTGAGGAATGTGGGCGTGTCTATTAAGAAATTTAGTATAAAAGCGGCTTAGGAAATGATCAAAATACACAGTCGATCTTCAAACACCGAAAGTTAAACATGGATCTTGAAACTCTCCGAACAACTTGGAACGAACTGACTATAAATAGACCCTGGCCGTTACGTTTAATATACGAGTTTTATTTCTTCCTATGCGCCTATCTGAGAATAGATCCGTTGTACGGACCTCAGACTCTACCACAACTCGTAGTACAAGATGACTTAAATGTCATTCAAGCTTGCCTCGACTTAATTGAGTATATGAAAACAGTTGCACGAGTACCAGAGGACAGTAATACCTTAGAAGAATTGGAAAACCTAAGGGATCTAATTCCTAATCCCTTAAGAACTGAATACGTAGATCGCCTTGCGAAACGACAAGAAGAAATTGAGCGTGGTATACAAGAAGCTCAAGTCGCCGACTTCAACAACTCACAATATGACAAAGAGGTAGCCACATTTTTAGACTGAAAAGATCAAGGACCACCCGCAGAGGAGACACTATTGAACGATACCCTACCTAGGGAGCACGGATATGAAGAAGCGCTTTCTGACTATGATATCTACGTACAATGGGGAGGAGGAGAAACGGACCAGCCCACACCTATTGGCAACCTACCTTCTTGCGAGATAATAGGTCTAAGTGAGAGATTTTACAAACATTTTAACATGTATGGTCGAGAGGTAGTTCTTAGAGTTACTGACGATCCAATCGATAGTGTATGTACCGTAACCAAATGCGTCCTTAGTAAGTACAGGCCTACAGATTACGTCCAAATTACTTTAACGAGTGCGGCTAATATTTGTAGGTCCGAACTAGAATTATCCTTTAGAAGAGCAGATCAAGTCGACCCTAATATTCTTTTTGACCAGCTTAGTGTTATGCTCTATGATGACGAAATGGAAGCATTTTTCCTGAGTCCTGTTAAAATTACTTTTAGCATTGTACGATTGCCTGAGGGCAAGACCCTCACGTTAACCCGAGGGATTAAACCTTTTAATCTTTTCTGTAGAGATAGACGTGGTATTGCACGTATAGTCAATTCAGATAACCTGTGTTTAGCTCGATCCCTTTGTGTAGCTATGACTCATAGAGCTTACACAGACGATACAACAGAAGCTCTGAAAACTCAATACGAAGCTATATCTAGGGCAAGACCAGGAAATAAAGCGCAAAAAGAAGCTGCTTTAGAGCTATGTCTTAAGGCAGGAGTAAGGGTTAGTGAGTGTGGGACGGCTAAATCTTTTGATAAGTTCAAAACTCATTTAAGTCAATATTCGATTTTCCTATACAAATTCGAAAATAGCGTTCCTATCTTGATTATAGGCGAAAACGATCCATATGATACTAGGCCCCGCTTCTTTTTACTAAATGAAAATAATCATTATAACGTTATTACAAAATTAAGACCACTTTTCAGCCATGATCATTTTTGCGAGAAATGCCTCATCCCTTATTGGTGAATACAATCACATAAATGTAATGACTTTTGTCTTAGTTGCATGAGACCCACTATCTGCCAAGGCCCCCAGAAAGCTTGTGGGTCTTGTTTGCGAAAATTCTTAGGCGATGAATGCTATCAAAGCCACTTAGCATCTTCCAGCAATAAAAAGTCCCTATGTGAGCGTCTTTTTCATTGTAAAGATTGTTTACTAACTATTGATTTTTTCCGAAGAACTGAGACGCATACGTGTGGGGAGATATTTTGTCATGTCTGTAAGAAATATCAGCCTAGCAATGACTTATGTTATATCCAGGTTATCAAAGATAAACCCCTGAAAGTGCCTAACCTTGTGTACATTTTCTTTGACGTAGAATGCGTACAAACGAAGGTGTGTCAGGAAAAGTTAGGAGCCTATGAACAACAGGCTATCCTGTTAGTTAGCATAACAGTATGTGAGCATTGTATAGACGAAACATCCCTAAATTTCAACTGTATTCTGTGTAGTCAGTTTGGTAAGCGTAAACAAAACTTTTCAGGCGGGAATCCTATATCTTTATTTTTAGATTATTTAATGCAATTGCATGCCATTAAGAACGTCATCATACTTTAATATTTTGGCAGCAATTATGATAATCAACTACTTATTAGAGAAATCATTAATAGGGATGAAAAATTTGTCCCATCTTTGAAAATTAACGGAACTCGAATTTTGGAGATGAAATTGTTTAACTTGCTATTCTTGGACTCCTATAATTTCATCCCTGTAGCTTTAGCAAAGTTTCCCGACACTTTCGGTATACCCAAAACTGTCAAAGGGTATTTTTCACATTTTTTATTCAATGTAATAGAACACAATTTTGATGTAAATAGACAGAATGAAACCAACTCTGTTATAGAAACTAATCTGCCCCTATCGAAGCTTATGGTTGTCAATATTTTACAAGGAAAAATTTAGATGCCTTCTTAAAATGGCATAGCTTCGAAGAAAGTAAAGGTGAAGGTTTCAACTTCCTGAATGAACTCAATAGTTATTGTGAGAACGACACGGTTTTAGTATTCCAAGGATGTATAATGTTTCGTACACTACTGCTTAAAGCAAAAGGCGTTGATCCATTTAATTTCGGCGCAATTACTCTTCCCGGCGTGTGCGCTCACGTGTTTCGCCGAAATTATCTAAAGCCAAATGCTATAGGCATCATACCCTCTAATTATTATAGACTTAGCGAAAATCAATCATTAGGGGCTATAGAATGGTTAGAGTGGACCGCCCAAAAAAAGAAATATATCTATCCAATCCTCCTTTAGAGGGAGAGAAACCAGAATACAAAAACTTTGAGTAGACGGATTTTGCAAAAGCAACAAGGAAATATTCGAGTACTGGGGGTGTTTCTATCATGGGTATGAAATACACTTTTCCTTAAACAAAAACAAGGCTTTGCACGGAGACCCTGCTCAGACTTTAAATTCTAGATATATTAGAAGCATGATCATGTTAGTCAAATTAGAATCCCTTAGTTATAAAGTAAATGTCAAGTGGGAATGTGACTGGCAGCGGGAAAAAGCAAATAAACCCGAAATAATAGAGTTTTTAAAATGTAATGATATTAAGCCTAAAATAGTAAAAAGATTAGACCACCGTGATGCATTCTTCGGAGGAAGATGTTGCGCCACAAAACTATACCATAAAACAACAGGATCGGAGCGTATTCATTACGTGGATTTCACAAGTTTATACCCATTCATTAACAAAACCTCCAAGATACCTATAGGACATCCTGAAATCATATTGGATAACTTTCCCGACATATTTTCATTTGATGGACATCTTAAGTGTGACGTATTACCAGCCCGAAACCTCATTCACCCAGTTTTGCCTGTTCGTATTAACGGAAAACTAACGTTTCCATTATGTTACACATGTTGTAAATCCCAGCTTCAAGGTGATTGCGAACATACTACAGAACAAAGAGAATTGCGAGGCACATGGGTAGTAGACGAGTTACGTCATGCAGTAGAGAATGGTTACACAATCACGCGAATGTACGAGGCTTGGTCGTACAAAGTGACACAGTACGACCCCAAAACAAAACAGGGAGGACTGTTTAAAGATTACGTTAATACCTTTTTAGAATACAAAACCCTAGCTAGCGGCTTCCCAGCAGATTGTCAGACTCAAGAAGATAAGGAGAATTATGTCAAAAGTTTCAAAGACGAAGAGGGTGTAGAACTGGATATCACTAAAATAGAGAAAAATGAAGGTCTCAGATGCCTTAGCAAACTTATGCTCAACTTTTTTTGGGGTAAATTTGGCCAAAAAACAAGACACACCTCTACAGAATTAATCAAGGATGGCAATAAATTATACGAATTAATATTAAATCCAGACTTGGAGGTTAAAAGTTTACTAAAAATCAACGAAAACACAGTACTAGTAAAGTACGAACACATTCTCGAAAATGAGATTGTGCACAAACACACAAACGTAGTTATCGCTTGTTACACAACAGCTTTGGCTCGATTACATTTACTAAAGCATCTTGAAAAGGTCAGAGAGCTTTGTTTTTATTACGACACGGATAGTTTAGTGTACCTTTCGACAGATGGTGCACATTTGCTACCCACAGGCGATTATTTGGGTGAGCTCAAAAATGATTTAGAATCTTATGGACCAGATGTGAATGGGGGAGTGCTGGACCAAAGAACTATTCTATGGACATTCTAGACCCTAAAACCGGGACTAAAACTAACATTATCAAAGTTAAAGGATTTTATTTAAACGCCTCTACAGAAAATTATATAAATTTCTAAACAATGAAGAATCTACTGCGGGTAAACAATGGAGGTGAACCTCTTCTGAACTCGGTTCAAGTTCCTATTGGCCCACAAATCAGACGTCTTCCAGATCATACTCTGATCACTATCACTCAGACTAAAACATATCAGGTCTTAGTGGATAAAGTTAGAATAATATCTGACTATAAAACTACCCCATACGGGTATATTAACTAGAATCTTTGACATTTTCCACATAAGTTACTTGTATATTTCTCGATAGCTGAATCAGTTTTTCAATTAGTATCTCGGGTATTATTTATAGTAATATTAATGTATTTCAACTAATAACGTGTAACAATATTTTAACGAATACGCAGCGTTTTTGGTAATATTTTTGCATTTAGTAAGCCTTTTTTTAATTAGTATATATAAGCACTTTAGTATAAAAATTAGTATTGAATTGTTTTGAATAAGTGTAATTTTTATTTTTTGATGATAATTATAGTAACGTTTTTAGTAATATTTCGATATTTTTATCCGTAATCGTATATCAGTATTTTAGCGTGTATAGAAAAATATATTTTTTCGTCTATCCTGTGAACATTTTAGTTTAATAATTAGCCCAATATTTGAACAAAAATCGTATAATAACCATTGTAGCTTTTAAAGCATTTTAAACGTAGTAATGCTATATTTTCTATGAAGGTACTTGGGTATATATGTACTTAATAATCTCGCATGCAGTAATATTGCAATACTTTCGATGATGGTAAATGTCTATGTGCTTAATCATCTTTTTTTATGAAATAGTATTAATTTTGCATTTTAGCAAATTTGTTTGTTATCAAAATCATTGTAATTCGTATTTTCTAATGATGTTCTTTAGTAATGATTTCGCATTTTAACTGTATATAAATAATTTAGCGCGTATATATTTTTCAGTCAATCCTATGAGAATTTTAAGTTTAATAACTAGTATTGTGCTTATTTACCATGTATTCTATATTCGTATTTTCTGATGTTTTATAAGTAATTTTTTTGTATTTTAACTACTTGTCAACTACCAATTCGTATTAAAACTAATGTGAATCTAATTTTCTGACTTTTTAGTAATGTTTGTTCATTTTGACTAATTATAGCTTATTGATCTGCGACAAAATTGTGTAAAAACTGCCGTATTTCTTCTTTTATGATAGTAAAAGTTATCGTTTTAACCCAGTAACTCGTTTACTAACCAATACAAAACAAGAGAACACCTAGACCCGCATCATAGGGTGAGTTGAACCTTTTTTCAATGTAAACCATATCTCAAATAAAACTAGTTCTTTAATATAATAGTACAGTCATTTTAGCCCAAAAATAGAGGGAACCCTGAACAAATTGAAACAAAGCTGAAAATTTCAGATTTTATAGATTTTTGGGCGCTCTTTAACGTGGTGTGGTCTCCCACACTCTCCCACTGGAGGAATTTCCGCCATATTGGAAAATGGCGGACAAAATCGAGAAAACGTTTAATAACTCCGGTTCTACTTAACCGATTAACACGTAATTAGGCTTCAATTGTAGATCACCTTCAAACACAAAATTCACCTCTTAAGATATTTTGTCCTACAACTAACCGGAAGTTCACAATCTGACTCTGAAGATTAGCCTCATATTAAAATGGGAATTTAAAGCATTTTATGGTTTCTATATTCAGAATACATTTCCAAAATCGAGAAAAAGTTTAATAACTCTGGTTCTACTAACCCGATTAACAAGTTATTAGGCTTCAATTGTAGATTACTTTCAAACACATAATTCATCCTAAGATATGTTGTCCTACAACTAACCGGAAGTTCACAATCCAGCCGGAAAGGTAAGGCAAATCTAATATTTGAGTATTTCGAAACGGTTTCAAGCGAAATAAAGGCAAAGAGGGTTTTAAACCTAAAATATATTATTCCCACTATATTTTTACCTCTTTAAGTGACGATGACGTCACGGAAAGGTATTATACTGGACGTGTGTGCGGGGGGGGGTGTCTGTCTGTCTGTGTCCGCAGTTGGCAAATCGGAGCAAACGTTTTGCTTCTACTCCCAACGTTAGGATCAAGAAGTGCGTGGCGATCGGCTAGGGTTACGAGAAACCTCCAGCCTCCCAATTGCAGGGCTTCAACCAAAGGTTCATGCAATTGCGGATTTCTTATCATTTATTGTGAATCAATCGCCTTATATACCCTAAATTTCCAATGTTAAAGAGGCATACGCTAGAATTCAAACGTCAACAATAGCTATGTTTAAAATTATTTTAGGAATTAAGTTTCTTAAAACGACTTCAGTAGAATTACGTTAAACTACTGACGACTAAAGTAATTAATATCAATTATATTTTCTTAATTATTTTCTTAATATTATCAGAAGGGGATAATAGAAGAAGGATGACACTGTGTCCTCTGCTCTTAATGCTTTAGTTATGTAACGTCATTCTTCCCAGGCTCACCCTTTTAGTTTGCTTTCCTACTGATCAAACTACAAATGGGCATCGCATCGTAAGGTGAATTCTATAATTGTTTGGCACTAAATCCCCAGCAATCACCCCACAAACCTCGTCTTGACGTGGGACAAAAATGCACAAGTGCGTCTTGCCAAATAATTAAACGCTAATAGAGTAATGATGAGGGAACTATTTATCGCGTATGTGATTCGTTTTAGTAACCTTGCTCTAAATGTTCCGATGTTGGGAAGAGTGATGTTACACTTACCCAGCTTTGTGGTACACTTCTCTCGAAGAGAAGTATTATATACTTCTGATATTATTAATTGCGTCTCGTATCGGAGAGGTTTATTTTGGATTACCAACTTGTATATTAGTATATTTATCAATATTGGTTAAGCTTAAGTTTAATCATAGTCCTCTACTTGAGGTTGAGCCTCAAAATCTCTATGTTCATTTGTACAAGATACTCCCTTGCATTGTCTACAAATTGAAGAACAGACTGGATCAGTTTTACCGCATTCACATTTCAAATCACAGACTTCCTTGCATTTACGAGGGATCATATGCAGAAGCTCAGCTGGAGCAGGTTGTAGAGTGGTAACGATTGGTTTGAGTTCAGATCCTACCTGTCCCCAACCCCATTCTCTAGCATTTAGGCTGCTTCCAAGCCACGTTTGAACTTGGTGATAAACTCTATTTGAATGTTGCTTTGCTGCCGCACTTGTTGGTGGAAGAGAAGCTAATTCAAAAGCTCAATTTCATAATCTTCATTTAAAGTATACACTTGGTTATGTCAACTTTGTTTCACACGCTTTAACTCAACTTTAGCCGTATTGACAAGTGTGGGCGAACAATGGTATATATTAAAACATTAAGTTTTATGATGGTAAAAAGGCTGTTTTACCCTCTCCCGTACTATAAATTATAGCTCTTGTCAGATAAAAAAACAAAATTTGTCAGTAATAGGAACTATATGTTTAATTTTTGAAACGTATTCTGAAAATAGAAACCATAAATGCTATAAATCCCCATTTTTTATATGAGGCTAATCTTCAAGGTCAGATTGGGAACTTCCGGTTAGTTGTAGGACAAAATATCTTAAGAGGTGAATTATGTGTTTGAATGCGATCTACAATTGAAGCCTAATTACGTGTTTATCGGTTAAGTAGAACCGTAGTTATTAAACGTTTTCTTGATTTTGTCCGCCATTTTCCAATATGGCGGAAATTCCTCCAATGGGAGAGTGTGGGAGACCACACCACGTTAAAGAGCGCCCAAAAATCTATAAGATCTGAAATTTTCAGCTTTGTTTCAATTTGTTCAGGGTTAAAACCTATTTTTCCTGTACTATAAGAGAAACATAAGGAAGACCTTAAAATCATACAGAGAGTAGCATTACAGGATGGGTGTGTGTAGAAAGGGTCTATTGAACATATAGAATTAGCCGTAAATTATAACCTAACTGTACACAATATCCTAAAGATACACCAAAATAATAACAATACAAAACATGAGTACACCTAGAACCGCGTCGTAGCTTAATTTGTACCTTTTGCAATGTAAACCTAATCTAGTTCTTTAGTATGACATAAACATACATGGAGATACCTTAAAATCGTACAACATTACGGGAAGGGTGTGTGTAGAAAAGGCCTATTGAACCTATAGAATTACCAATAAATTATCCACTAAATGTGTACATTATCCTAAAGATACACCAAAATAATACCACTATGGACACACTGAGCGCCTTCACCAAGTCACGTGACGTCGTACCAATACACGCAAAAATCCCCTATAAATTCAAATTTCGCGCCATCACCTTAATAATCAACTAAATCTCCAGCCACAACTAGGGGGGCTTTACAATTCAAATTTCCCACCAACAACATCACGTGATACGTGACGTCAGCAATTTCACCCCCTTGCAATTTCCTTCCCCTCTGGCGCACCACCGCCTAGAGCGAAGAACGAAAAGGGGGAAGTAATGAACCCCCCCTCTACCAGACTACCGTATACGCCAGTGAACCAGGAGTGAACTGGCGTATACGGCAGTCTATATTCTCTAGCCTATTGCCAGTTTTTTCGTAACGAGTACTAAAAATTTGATTATTTGGTTTTATCAGATGGATATTCTTTTCAAAACGATTAATCGTTCTCTAAATACATGAAGCAGACTAAAAAGATTGAAGCTCCCGCACACAATGGAATTTTTTCTTTCTCCCTGGTTCCCACGCTAATTTAGACTGAGTATGGCGTTAGAGAAATTTAAAAAAAACAGCTTTGTAGATGTCATGTGACCGTAGTCCTTATTATTTTCAGTGGAATTTTCCTTTTCTATTCGAATTTAACCTTTTGGAAACGATTACTCGGTTTAGGGAACTGTATTCGTATTAAAATCGGTTATTCGAATTTCTTTTCGAATAATCGTTTTGTAATTAGAATACTCGTTTTTCTAAAAATGGCAAATTCGATTCGTCGAATCGATTACTCGATTAGAATTAAACGAATACAATTCGAGTATTTGCACAGCCCTACTATTTCGGTTCTCAAATTAAGGTCTCGTGAATTTTCAAAAAGCTTTCAGGCCTACTATTTGTGTTAATTACCTGGAGAACTATTATTTTTATAAGTTAGTGTCACGGGGTTCCAACGAATGTCTTTCTTAACCTAGATTAACCTATCCTAACCTAACCTGACCCAACTCATATACAGAACAAAGTAACTTTCGGACAATAATTTTTGTTTTACTTCTGTTCCTGGTCTTACCCTAAACATTGATCATGCTCAAAAGGAAGAACATCATATAAGTTTTCATAATGCGGTGAACAACACTACCATTCATATTGTATAAATGAGATTAATACAAAAATCCCTTTGATTCGAAATAAAATATTCTGCATTTTAAGATAATCCTTTTGATTCGAAATCTGCCATTTTGCTAGTTTCTAAAATACTTGGCTCGTTTCGGTTCAATGGGAGGATACCAAAGTTATCGCGTATCAAGTGTCAATTTGGATTTAGTTTTAATGTTTTGTATTTTTTAAGGCAAGAGAAATGGATGACCTTATGTTTTATGAGCATCTGAAAGCGCATTCGATGTGAGTATAGACGTGCTAATTTTTGTGACTCAATGAGAAGACTAACAATTTGATACGGTCACCGTGAAGCTGTTTTCAACTTTTGTGCTCATTATAGCTGCAAATGTGAGTCTGACCCTGGCTGGTATTCACGTGGCATCAAAGAATCAATTGACTAGTCTATGTAGACTATTGTCTACATAGAAAACTATCCCCTGTATCCACTCCCTTATGCAGTGCCTGCTAACGTAGTTAGTACATCTGGAGTAGAAGCACAGCCCAGTCGATCACGCTTTGGCTGCACGCGCTATAGAAGGCCGTCCAATTGGCCTGAAAACGCGTATCACACATTTCAAGGCAAAACTCGGCTTTTAACATGGCCGTCTATGGGAGGAACACCGTTTTTTGGCCCTTCTTATAATATTGGTTCAAATATTTTGAAATTTTAATGAGATGTGTAGAATAAGGTTTGTTATTTTTATGCAAAGTTTGGAAAGTTTGTCTTTCATAGTTTATTTGTAAAAAAAAATTAAACTAAAGTCGCCATAATTAAAGGGCTTTGTCTTCAAACGGTTTGGATGTGTTTTCTTCGGTTTCACTGAGTCAAATTTTAGCGAGAGTCATATTGAAGGGTTTTAAATTATCGTGCAAAGTTTCCCTCGCTGCCTCAGTCACGTATTTTGAAATAATATCTTGCTATTAAGGAGTAGTTCTCATTAGTTAATTTAGTGTTTCTTTGTAGGTTTGACGAATTCAAAAATCATCTATTTTACTCTGTAAGAACAGTTAGGCTACAATTAAATCTTAATCGATGCATTTAACGTTTATTTCTTCTTTTTTTCATTTTAGAGGAGAAAGAGTAATGCTATACGCTTCAACGACAAAGATTTAAACATTACATCGCTTCCGATACAATACGATTATTATGCAACGTTAAGAGCATATCCATATACAGGGTGTTTCGGAGAAGTCTGGCACAAATTAACAGGCGTGTTCTTCGGGTCAAAAGAAGTCAAAAATGTTCTATGAACTTTTGGGTGAAAGCCCCCCGTTTCAGAGTTATGTACTCTCCAAAGTTGGCCTTAAAACAATGGAATTTTGCCGATATGTGGAACTGGTATTATGCCTTTGGACAAATTGTTTTCTAATTTACCATAAGCTTATGTACGAAGAAATTAACAGCTAGTGAAGTGGTTTAAAGGGCCGCTAACATTATTCGTTCTCGTATTAATAACGTTTTTACAAAAATAATAATCCCAAACAAATTTATTGCACCTTAAACGCCAGTTACTTGTTTAATTAGACTTTTTGTTTTATGTTCCTTCGGTTACAAAACATCAGCATTTACAAAAATTGTTCAAAATGACCTCCTTCAACGTTTAAGCAAACTTGCGCGCGTCTTTTAAACGACTCGCGAACACGTTCGAAGATTCCTGGCGTGTTGCGGATGTTATCACACCCATCAATTATTCTTTGTCTTAAGTCCTGGACATCTCGAACTTCACTACGGTACACCAAGTCTTTCAAATGGCCCCACAGGAAAAAATCACATGGGTTGAGATCCGGCGATCTTGCTGGCCAATCAATAGCTCCGCCTCGACCTATCCACCTCAAAGGGAATTCGACATCAAGATGCTGTCTTACTCGAAGGCTAAAGTGTGGCGGTGCCCCATCGTGCATGAACCACATTCTTTGTCGGAGGTCCAACGGTACGTCTTCGAGAAGGTCTGGTAAATTGTCCTGCAAAAATCTCAAGTATGCCTCCCCATTTAACCTTGGTTGCATAAAAAAGGGTCCAATTAACCAATCGCCTACAATTCCGCACCACACGTTCAAACTAAACTGCACCTGATGTGCCCTTACGCGTGTCGCGTGTGGGTTTCTTTGGCTCCACTCGTGCTGGTTGTGCAAATTAATTACACCGCCACGCGAAAAATTGGCTTCGTCAGAGACCAGCAAAATACGTGGAAAGTCCAAGTCTATTACTTGTGCCAAAAACCACTGGCAGAAAGCTACTCTTCTTGGACAGTCACCTTCGTTTAAAGCTTGTACTTTTTGTAAATGGTATGGGTGGAACTGGTGTCCACGAAGGATTTTCCAAACGAGTACATGATTTACACCTAATTGGCGGCCAATGATCCTGGTGCTGGTTGTAGGATCTTCCTCAAAAATAGTTAGTACATTGTCTTCAATGTCCTCGGGTACAATCTGCGGGCGAACTTCAGGGCCTGACGGTTGTAGCTTACCGGTTTCTCTCAAACGTCTGTCAACAGCACTAAACGTTTGCCGATTCGGAACTTGTCGTTCAGGAAAGTGCTCCTGGTACAAGCGCCGAGCTTCAACCCCATTGCCTTGAGCCAATCCGTACATCAGATGCATATCTGAATACTCTGCATTCGTGAAGTAGACCATTATTTGTTTTAGAGAAGCTACCAAATTCGCATTTAAAAAGTAAAGCACATTAAATTCGATTGACCTTTACTCAAGCTTAAGTAGTGAAATTAAAAAACAAATTACGCTGCGTTGGATAAAACAATCGGAATGTTTTTTTAAGAATCACAACTACTTAAGCTTGAGTAAAGGAAAATCGAATTTAATGTGCTTTACTTTTTAAATGCGAATTTGGTAGC
This sequence comes from Phalangium opilio, assembly GCA_019434445.1. Classification (NCBI taxonomy): domain Eukaryota; kingdom Metazoa; phylum Arthropoda; class Arachnida; order Opiliones; family Phalangiidae; genus Phalangium; species Phalangium opilio. The sequence goes on from JAEQBA010001334.1 coordinate 65,394, forward strand.
TTCTCTAAAACAAATAATGGTCTACTTCACGAATGCAGAGTATTCAGATATGCATCTGATGTACGGATTGGCTCAAGGCAATGGGGTTGAAGCTCGGCGCTTGTACCAGGAGCACTTTCCTGAACGACAAGTTCCGAATCGGCAAACGTTTAGTGCTGTTGACAGACGTTTGAGAGAAACCGGTAAGCTACAACCGTCAGGCCCTGAAGTTCGCCCGCAGATTGTACCCGAGGACATTGAAGACAATGTACTAACTATTTTTGAGGAAGATCCTACAACCAGCACCAGGATCATTGGCCGCCAATTAGGTGTAAATCATGTACTCGTTTGGAAAATCCTTCGTGGACACCAGTTCCACCCATACCATTTACAAAAAGTACAAGCTTTAAACGAAGGTGACTGTCCAAGAAGAGTAGCTTTCTGCCAGTGGTTTTTGGCACAAGTAATAGACTTGGACTTTCCACGTATTTTGCTGGTCTCTGACGAAGCCAATTTTTCGCGTGGCGGTGTAATTAATTTGCACAACCAGCACGAGTGGAGCCAAAGAAACCCACACGCGACACGCGTAAGGGCACATCAGGTGCAGTTTAGTTTGAACGTGTGGTGCGGAATTGTAGGCGATTGGTTAATTGGACCCTTTTTTATGCAACCAAGGTTAAATGGGGAGGCATACTTGAGATTTTTGCAGGACAATTTACCAGACCTTCTCGAAGACGTACCGTTGGACCTCCGACAAAGAATGTGGTTCATGCACGATGGGGCACCGCCACACTTTAGCCTTCGAGTAAGACAGCATCTTGATGTCGAATTCCCTTTGAGGTGGATAGGTCGAGGCGGAGCTATTGATTGGCCAGCAAGATCGCCGGATCTCAACCCATGTGATTTTTTCCTGTGGGGCCATTTGAAAGACTTGGTGTACCGTAGTGAATTTCGAGATGTCCAGGACTTAAGACAAAGAATAATTGATGGGTGTGATAACATCCGCAACACGCCAGGAATCTTCGAACGTGTTCGCGAGTCGTTTAAAAGACGCGCGCAAGTTTGCTTAAACGTTGAAGGAGGTCATTTTGAACAATTTTTGTAAATGCTGATGTTTTGTAACCGAAGGAACATAAAACAAAAAGTCTAATTAAACAAGTAACTGGCGTTTAAGGTGCAATAAATTTGTTTGGGATTATTATTTTTGTAAAAACGTTATTAATACGAGAACGAATAATGTTAGCGGCCCTTTAAACCACTTCACTAGCTGTTAATTTCTTCGTACATAAGCTTATGGTAAATTAGAAAACAATTTGTCCAAAGGCATAATACCAGTTCCACATATCGGCAAAATTCCATTGTTTTAAGGCCAACTTTGGAGAGTACATAACTCTGAAACGGGGGGCTTTCACCCAAAAGTTCATAGAACATTTTTGACTTCTTTTGACCCGAAGAACACGCCTGTTAATTTGTGCCAGACTTCTCCGAAACACCCTGTATATCAGATGTTAGTTCCGATATATTTGGGGCATTCACCTTTGAGGTACTTTTTTACGTTACCACAATGTAAATGCATTTTAGTGCGACTTGCCCAATTGCCAGTAATAAGTCACGAAAATCATCTCGTAGTTATTTACATGCGTGGTTGTTTGGAATTAAACACCAATAGTAACCTGTTCTTTCATCATTCTATTTGAACTTGTCGTAAATTGTCAAATATATTGACCACTAGAGAAAGTTGTGTCATAAACTTGTGCCTTATAAAGTCTTTCAATGAAAAACGAATGCTATGATATACACTTTAGTACATTATTTGGAATTTTGGGTCATTCCTATTTTAGAGGCCGTTTTCCATAGTGGTAAAATTTTTAGTAGGATGGTAGTAAAAATAGTAGTATTCCCCCTACGAGGAAAAGCGGAACCTATGATGGAGAAAATAGTATGAATTGCTACATTGTGCCGACTAACCATAAATTGCCGCCTTTTCCAAAATATTGCTGACTAAACATAAATTTCCGCCTTTTCCAAATATTGCTGACTAACCATAAATTGCCGCCTTTTCCAAAATATTGCTGACTAACCATAAATTTCCGCCTTTTCCAAATTATTTCTGACTAACCATAAATTGCCGCCTTTTCCAAAACATTGCTATATTACTGTCTTTTTCCGTGTAAAGAGGCGCATACTTAGCCTTTCGTGAATAAACAGGAAAAATGAAATGGGGTAATGCACTGGCCTTTTAACAAGGCGTTTTAAGTGTTCTAATTGCGAGGCCAGTACAGAATGAACATGCAAAACGGAATGTTGGAATAATACATTGGCCTTTTAACTAGGGGTCCTAAGAGACCTAATTGCGAGGCCAGTACAGATATGCCCTTACGTTCAAACGAGATTAGACCAGGTTAGGTTAGGTTTGGTTTAGGCGAGGCGGGTGAAATTCCATGTCGGGCCTCTCAAGTAGGCGTTGGTAGTGGCCTACTTGAGAGGCCATTAGAAAATAAACATGCAAAACGGAACCGTGGACAATTACACGGGCCTCTGAACTAAGCGTTTGTAGTGGCCTACTTGAGAGGCAAGTAGAGAATAAACACGCAAAATTAAACTAGGGACAATACATGGGTCTCTTTTCTATGTTTTTATCGTCGGCTACTTTGCCGTTCGTGAATAAATATTAAAAACGAAATGGAAGTATCACATTGGCCTTTAAACTAGGTGTCCTAAGTGGCCTAATTGCGAGGCCAGTACAGATATGTCCTAACATTCAAACTAGATAAGTATAGGTTAGGTTAGGTTAGGTTGGGTTAGGTTGGGTTAGGTTGGGTTAGGTTGGGTTAGGTTGGGTTAGGTTGGGTTAGGTTAGGTTAGGTTAGGTTAGGTTAGGTTAGGTTAGGTTAGGTTAGGTTAGGTTAGGTTAGGTTAGGTTAGGTGTCGGGCCGCTCATCTTCGCGTCAGTAGTGGCCAACTTGAGAGGCCAGTAGAGAATAATCAAGCAAAATGGATCCATGGACTATTACACTGGCCGCTCAACTAGGCGTCAGTAGTGGCCTACTTGAGAGGCCAGTAGAGAATAAACAAGCAAAATGGAACCATGGACTCTTACACTGGCCTCTCAATAAGGCGTCCGTAGTTGCCTACTTGAGAGGCCAGTGGAGAATAAACAAGCAAAATGAAACCATGGACTATTACACTATCCGCTCAACTAGGCGTCAGTAGTGGCGTACTTAAGAGGCCAGTCTATCTATTTTTAGCGCATTTAGAGTTCAAATGGATTTTATTTTTTGGAAATATTGTAGAGAAGATAAGGTTAAATGCGGTTCTGGTGCTCGAAAACCTCTTATTGAAAAGCGATTATTAAATTTCACTAAAACGTCTGTATCTACTGCTTGAATATTATGGCCTCCAAAACCGATTTAATACCCCATACATACATTATACAAATTGAAAACTTTCTGCCTTTTCCAGAAGTTTTTAATTGGTCATACGACTGACTTTTAAATGCAGTTTCATACCGCGTTTAAGTCGATCAAATGCCCGACTCGGTATGCAGTTTTACACTGCATGCGAGAACTACCCTCACTTGTACCCTTACTTGCATGTAAGAACTGCCTTAGCGACAGGGGATTTCGTTCCCTCAAGACGGAACCTTGCTATAAATATAGCATTAATCACTAATAATAATCATGTATTAAATATACAGTAAAACCACATGAAAGCGTTTTAGTCAAAATTTAGTTATCCATAGTATTTTCTCCCTCATCGGTTTAGCTTTTCGGTTCTAGGAAAAATACTACTATTTTTACTACTATCCTACTAAAAAAAATCCCACTATCGAAGGCGGCCTCTAAAATAGGAAAGATCCGGAATTTTTTATCTCTCATTTTCCAAAATTTGTTCCAAGATAAGGCTACTGTACATGTAACTAGTACTAAATCAGCTAGTGCTCGACCCGACATCATCGTTAAAGAGACTCTATAGTGGTCAAAAAATCACGGTCCGCCGACCGCTTTACAGACCCTTTAAAGTGCTCGAAAAACACTGGGGTGAGTAGTATGTAAGTGAGTCTTTTGCGTCAGTGTCACCCAGTTGAATCCTGACACCAAGATGACGTCCTCACACCAGATTTGGCGCCTGACACCCAGTTGACACCTGACACCAAGATGATGTCCTCACGCCAGATTTTTCGGTTGGGAAAACCCGGGAAAAGCTTTAACCCCTCGACACCATGTTGACTTTGTGAATGGCCTGGAAATTTATAGGGGAAATGCCATGGCGTGGCCTGGGGGAATTAGAATTACGAAATGAAGGAGTCATGTTAACTTTCGGCGTTGTGACCCGTGAGGAAATATACATGATAGGACGCGTGATAGGATGGTGTAAAAGACGGGGTAGGTTTAAAGATAAGTTACAACTCTCCAAGCCTTACTACAAGACGCTGAATTGTATTGGATATACACAGCCCATCACACAGAAATGGAATCAGTCAAATTGTAAGTACTAATAATCTTTTTAAACATCTCAGTTAAGCCTTGCCAGTTTCCCCCTTGGATATATTATCAGTGTTCGGTTCATTTTTTCCTCATTTATCGATATGGATTTAAGCATGAAACACCCATTTACCGGACTCTTAGCCGGGGTCACGGGATGTGGGAAGAGTGTTTTTGTAGGAGAGTAAATTGAGGATAGAGATATATGTATTTCACCTACCCCAGAAAGGATAAGATGGTGTTACACGGAATATCAGTCGAATCTTTTTAGTACCATACTATCCCATACCCCGAACTTGAAATTCCATGGGGGATTATTGAATGTTAGCACCTTAGATGTTAGTGTGAGTAATTTCGTTATATTAGACGATCTTTTATGTGAAATAGCGAATAATAAGGATGAAACAAATCTTTTCCTTAGAGGCTCCCACCATAGAAACACTTCCGTTCTAATTTTAATGCAGAACTTATACTACCCTTGAAAGGAAATACGCACCCTGAACCTTAACGCCCATTACTTGGTCATATTTAAAACACCGCGTGATCAATCCGCCATTGTTAATATTTCGAGACAAATTTCACTGGGTAATAGCAAATACGTAGTGGACGCGTTTAGACAGGCGACAACTGAACCCTACGGTTATCTCTTGGTAGACCTTATGGCCAACAACCAGGATAATCATAGATTAAGAACAGGTATAATTCCAGGGCAACAATTAGCAGCGGTATTCATACCGAAATGACGGCCATCCTGGAAGCCTACGTTTTCAGGATCAAGGGAGAATGGATCGGGAGCTGTCAATGTACTTGAAGGAGACGACAGCCTATGACGTATGGATTTTCCAATCACCATGCCTATTCTCGGAACTATCTATTAAGGATAAAAGACAGGTTCACTGGCTGTCTCGCAACATTTATGACCAAGGTTTCGAGGAGGGGGATTATCCCTACGAAACGCTGCAGGAAGTACATTCGCCAGAAGGCATCATCCTTCGTTACGAAGGGGTGCGGAGAAAGCTTTGGTTCTACCCAGCTCTTGGGAGTGGACGTTACCAACACCGAGGAGTACGGGTGTCCGAAACTTGTAACGGTCATAAGAAATTATAATTTACAGCCGTTATAATAGATTAACCTTAACTAACATGTCAATCCACTACAAAAGTAAAAAGGGAAAAGGATTAGGCTATCCGGGTTGCTCGCTACCTTACTCATTTCAGGAAGCGTAAGTAAGATTAAGATAAAATCTGTTTGTCTAGGGGATCATTTTATAGGAGATAAGATAAATTAATTTAAGACGGTATTGAGAGTTACCAATAAGTCGATACCTTTACTATACTTAAACAACGAAACATGGTACTAAGGTCATGACCATACAAAAATTAATAATACAAAATGGCATTGCAGGTTCTTAATGAACATCTTTGAATAGTAATAACAACGATAAAATAATAGAATACTATAATAAATAACAGTCAACGTCACGTGTTCTGGCGAGCCGTGGGACCCCGCGCCCGAGAGTAATATTGTCGTCTCTTTTTGAAAGCGGTACTTCCATGCACATAATGGCTTAAGAAGAAGTCATCGTGGCTCCTCATTCATCTTCGGTTCTACCGCCGATCGGATTGTCCTTTCCAAGAAAGTTCAGCTTTCTAAAGGTAAAGCGCGCCCCCCACACACACACACACACACTCCGAATAGATCTTATCTTGGTCCTGCTATCAATTAGGGGACCAAGCGCACACCCGTACTATACAGGGTGTTTGTGAAAGGTCCATCAATAATGAAAGGGCGTATTTATTGGGCCATTTTGAGTCGAAAATGTTCTATGACATTTTTCCGTTCGGGCCACTGTTTTCAAGTTATGATTGGAGTAATTTACGGATGACCCCTTAAATTTAATTAAGAAATTGAAAGACAGCGCTAATTTAATGAAGGGGTCATCCCTAAAATATTCAAATCATAACTCGAAAACCGTGGCTCGGACGGCAAAATGTCATAGAACATTTTCGACTCAAAATGGCCCAATAAATACGCCCTTTCATTATTGATGGACTTTTCACAAACACCCTGTATACATACATAAAACTCCGCATGTTAAAGGAGTTTTCCTCCGCGGTCTAACCCGGTTTCTCCTTTCTATCAAAACTTGCAGAGGTTAACGGTAATAGTTAGTATAGGGCGCTGTCGGTTAGCTGTGGCATAGGGGCTAGCCACCACCCCTCTATGCATTGTAAATGACTTGGTCCAATTAGCTAGCTGAACTTAATACATTTACCAATTCTATTTTACTGGTACGTATGTTAAACGCAACTCTCAATACTTTTTAGTGAAATAAATGAATAACAATGATCGTCAAAATTCGTTCGAGGGAAGCTGAAGGGAGAACGCTTCTCGTGTTGAGTAAGGGAAAGATAAGGACTAATGACGGTTGGAATTTGAAGGAGCGGTTTCGAACTTCTTTGGCCGAGAAAGTCCGAAATTGGTTTATCTACAAAATCTGTCCGGAATAGAATTTTGAAGGGAGATAACAATTATTTATTTTCGTGGAATTGACATGCCCACAAACTTATTGTTAGAATTAGGAATTTTTAGCGTTACAAACTGACCACTATCGAGGACTGCCAGACCCCCAAAGCCTGCACGTACCACAGGAACGACAACAACTGCACCCTGGTGAAAGCCGCGAGGCTAGCCACATCGCTCCATCGGAGAGAGTACGCGAAAATTTAAAATTTTTTAAATTACATATCAAAATGTAATGGGTGTCAAAGAAATGCTGCAATAAAATATGCTAATAAAGAAGCTGTAAAATCTATTGCCAAGTGTTGTATGAATATCCTACAGGGTAATGTCCCTCTTTCAGAAAACGAGAAGCAGCGGTTGAAGAAACATCGACACGCCCTAAGACGAGTTACTTCGAAAATCCCTAATTCAATAAAGAAGAAATACTAATTCAAAACAGGGTCTTCTTCCCTTTGCTCCTTGGACCCTTATCATCAGCTCAGTGGCAGGTGCGGCTATAAGTCGCGCAATAAAATAGAATGGCACGAAAAATGTTATTAATTTCTGAAGACACTTATAATAGTTTAAAATCAAATTGCGGTTTCAAAGTCGACACTTCGGTGGAATAAGAGAAGGATGATAAGTTGAAATCTATCATTAACGATGCTAAGTTAAACGACACTGACAAATTATTAAGATATAACCATGTAATTTCGAGGGAAATTAGTAAAACGGTGAAAAAGAAGAAAGTGAAACCAGCGAAAAACCAGAATTGGAGTTCTGAAATCGTCCCTTCGGTTCCCTCCTATAGTGCAATCGATTGTTTGAACTTGTAAAAATGGATAGACCATATATCAACAAGTTGGGAAAACCAAAATATTACCTCTCCGTGTCGAGAAGATTATATAAACTTAAGTATCCAATGAAAACGTCGACCTTTTTGCCCTCATCCTTTCCCGCGCTTTGAGCTTCCGCATTTCATCCTTACTCTCAACATTATCTTCCTCCATTTTACATACAAAAATCAAATACTCACAAAAAGAAGCGGCAAAAACCTGCTGGCTCTTTACAACCACTTAATTTGACTTAATATCCAATTTCCAACAACAATAATATGCCGGTAGTTTAATTGACAACCTTCTAGCATCGAAATTCTCATTAAGAATGGCTCCCGCGGGTAATAAAGGGCAATTTTCAACTAGGTGGGCGTTATCTCATTAGATTTGAAAAATATCATTTGTTTTTTTTACCAATGCCTAACCGTTTGGATTTTTTTAAAGCAATCTTAGCACCAAAAAATATTTTTTGATACAAAATAAATGTTTTATATTCCTATTAAGAATAAAACAAGAGGATAAAAAAGGTCTGTCCTCTCGTAATTTTTTAAGCTTTTATCATGATTACTCTATACAACAGTAACACCCATTAGTGGAAGCAGTATTTTTTCCCGACACAATCTCGCTTATGTTTATCCTCTCTAGACTTCGCTAAAAACATATTACTCCTACGTAAAATATTAATAGACAGGCAAGGATTCATACCATTAAAGAAGGAGCGCAATATTATCCATATTTTCATTTCATATACAGAGAAAAGAAATTATTATGTTTCTGAGAGGAGCTTCCCATTTTGGTTGTTGTTTTGAAAAGTATATCGAAATGCACGGGCCTTGATAGATATAGGAGGCAATGAAGGAAATATATCGCATGCACGGGCCTTGGTAGATATAGGAGGCGATGATAATATCTCTCTTTGCACGAGAGGTTTATCTTTAATATTTAAATAAATATAATTATTTTTAATTATTTTAATCTTCAATTATTAACATTAATAATAGTTAAATCGTTTAAAATAAAGTTATACCTATTATCATCTCAAACTTTGCTAATATTGACGTTTAAAGTGAAGGGTACCCCTTTTGCCCGCTTTCTTCAAATTTTGGGGTATATATACGATTCGTTTCCATTATATTAGTAAGGAAAAAGCGCAATTGCGAAAACCATTGGTGGTGATTCCACCTTAGGGAGGATAGACGTTTCTCGTAACCCTAGCTGATCGCCGCGTATATCCTAAAACCAAACGATGATAATGGAGTAGAAGCCTATGATACAGATTGGTGTCTATGTGGAATAGACGGAAGAACAGTGGATGGTGGTGTTAGAAGCCAGTGTAAGTGCATCCGTGTGGGATGGACGAAGACCAAAAGATGGTAGTGATTAGAAGCCAGTAAGAACAGACTGGTGTCCGTGTGGGATGGACAAAGACCTGAAGATAGTGGTGTGAAAACTCAAGTAGAGCAGCCACTTCCGTGACTGTGAAAGCAGTTCGGAAATGGCGAACACGTTTGCTCCGATTCGCAAACTGTGAACGCGGTCACGTGGGTGTAACAACGGACAGACACACACAGACACGGCCGTTACATAACCTCTCCTGGACTACGTCACACGGAGAGGTAAAAATAAGATGGACACACGCCGGGTGTTGTAACAAACTATTAGTATGCATGAAGATAAATAGATGGCGCGATAAGCAAGGTAGGGGGTAGGAGTGGATAACCCCTCTATACTTTACCCTTGTGAGTGAATAACGCTATCTTTTACAATGCTTAAATGATTTACCGTTTTTTGATCTTCGTCCATCCCACCTGGACACCAGTCTGTACATATTGGCTTCTAATCACCACCATCTTCTGGTCTTTGTCCATCCCACTTGGACACCAGTCTGTACATTCTGGCTTCTAACACCACCATCTACTGGTCTTCCGTCTATTCCACATAGACACCAATCTGTCTCATTGGCTTCTGCTCCATTATCATCGTTTGGTTTTAGGATATACGCGGCGATCAGCTAGGGTTACGAGAAACGTCTATCCTCCCTAAGGTGGGATCGCCACCAAAGGTTTTCGCAATTGCGCTTTTTCCTTACTATTATAATGGAAACGAAACGTATATATACCCCAAAATTTGAAGAAAGCGGGCAAGAGGGGTACCCTTCACTTTAAGCCTCAATATTAGCAAAGTTTGAGATAATAATAGGTATAACTTTATTTTAAACGATTTAACTATTATTAATGTTAATTATTGAAGATTAAAATAATTAAAAATAATTATATTTATTTAAATATTAAAGATAATCTTGTTTCTCAACTCAAAATAATACGGAAAGAGTTAAAAAGCAGTCTATGTTTTTGTCTGTGTGTGTCCGTCCATTGTTACACTAGTGCGTCGCGTTAGCAGTTAGCCTTGTGTTGATGTGTTAAGAAATCATACAGAACCTTAATATTCCCTTTTTCCATAATATAAAGTGAATATGTGGAAGTATTTTTCGTAATTATTATGCATTTAGTACTTTTGTAGCTTTAAAGCTCTGTTTCATTTTGATATTCCAAAGATTTTTTTTAATATTGTTATTTGAAATGGCGGTTTACATATTACTTAAGCTATACTAAATCTGTATATAGAATAATCCTTGGTTTAGTGATTTCATGAAGAACACTAAGACCTAGACTCCGGCGGGTATACTAAGTATAATCCGCAATAGGCTTAGTGAAACGAAGAGTAAATAATTGATGCCTGAGGTGAAGTAAACTTTGGGCTTTGATTTTCGTGTCTGAAATGAAGAGCCATCAACGGTTCAGAGTGAGCCGAAAGTTAAATTCTTTCTTAAATATTCAGGTTAAGATTTTATAATAGAAGAAAAGATCATGGTGGCAATTAGAATAGTAAAAGGGCTAATGGTAAACGGGTAGTAGCTAGAGACATTTTATTCTCTTTATGGTGCGCATTGACTATTAGTGCGTCTAGCTACAATTTAGTTTTGGTGTTATTTAACGTTAACATTCATGTTGGCAAACTAAGAATATTGTTGAGGTGAGACGAGACGATAGTGTTTACACTGCAAACCAGTTGTGAATGTAGCTATCAGAATATACGGTAAACAGCTGAAGCGTAGACTTCATTTCCTGTTCTTTTCCCCATTGACTGATTTCCATGTGTCCAACATTTATCCTTATTGGATGTAAAATGTCGTCTGCTTTACTGTATATTCGCTATGCTTGGAATACTGCTTCAATATTTCGTAAATTTTACTTCAAAAAAGGGAAATAATTCCATATCTAGGTAAATAAGTTTGTAGTAGAAGACCTCTTGACTCGGAGAGGTAATATTTTGGTTTTCCCAACTTGTTTAATATGCTTTTGCCTCTCCAACCGCGAAGTTATATCTCCTGGCCTCGGATAAGATCATGACTCCTAGTTGAAGAGATAGAGAGAGAAAAGGGGACTGTACTTGCTACAAACCTCTCTCTCCGAGTATAGCGCTTTATTCGAGACTGTTTCTTTACAAGGGATGTTAGGCGAGGCTGTATAGTACTGGCCTGGCAAGTGAAAGGTCCGCGGTTCGATTCTCCGTGGAGGAAGAAAAGTTAAAAATATAATTTCTTCCCTGTATTAAGTTTGAAACTCCACGTGTGAACTGTAACGTTAACTAAAAAGAAAATATTTTCTCTCGACGTTCAAAAATGACGAACGAAAAATTTGATACTGCCAAAGGCAGGACTGTGACACCCCTACTACTACTACTACTACTACAGGGCAGGTCAAACTAAGAGCCTCATCGTAGATTTACATCATACGATGTGGCTAAAAACACTCTTCGACTGGCTCAAGGATGAGTCGCACGCTAATGTTATCCCGGATAAATACACAAGGATTTTAGTACAAATAAATGTTGTTAAGTGTTAGCAAACCTGTCTTATTAATTCATCATACAAACACAACAAATTGGCGACGGAGATGGGATTGATGTAAACAGATTAATCTACATAACTGACGCATTAATAAAAGATCCCTGAAAAATCCTGAGGGAGAAACAGAAGCAGAAGACGTCCATGAGGAACTGGAGAAAAAGGCTAAGCAACACGTTTACACACAAGGGCAAGTTTTGGCTCCATTTTTCATGCAAATTACAACAACAGATTCAAGATACGGAAAAAATCCAAGGATACAATTTACACAGTCATCTACAGATGTCCACGAGGGATTGGGAAAGGCTTAGCATATCGTGTACACACTAAGACTAGTTTTAATCCCGTAACCTCATTTTACACTACAACAAGGATTCAAGTTACGAAGAAATCCTAAGAACAATACATAGACGTCCAGGAGGAATTGGAAGGCTTAGCAAAAACGTATACAGACCAAAGCAAGCAACGATAATACAGAATGGCAGAACGTGATGAAGATCCACCAAGAGTACAGAGAGGAAGACTGCCATATTACGAGAGCCAAAAAAAATCTTGGGCTCAATACTCCATACGTTTAAAATCGCATTTTCTAGTTAACAGAGTACCTGATAACATGAAGGCCCCAGAACTATTCACAGTCCTGGGCCCCACCGAACTTTCACTACTTACAAATCTAGTCTTACCGGAAGATGTAGCTACAGTATCATTCGACATACTTATGGACAAGATGAGTAAACATTTAAACCCTAAACCATGCAAATATGTTGAGCATTTCCATTTCACGAAAAGAGTCGGAAAAGCGGGGGAGTCTCTAGCAACGTACATGTCAGAGCTTAAGTGATTAACGCGATACTGCCTAATGGGTACAAATTTGGAAGAGCGCCTACTAGAGCAGCTCGTTCTAGGAATAAATGAACAAGTTGGGAAAACCAAAATATTACCTCTCCGAGTCAAGACGACTACTTACAAACTTATTTAGCCAGATATGGAAATGTTTCTTAAGTTAAAATTTATGAAATATTAAAGCAGTATACAAAGCATAGCAAATTTACTGTAAATCAGACGACATTTTACATCCAATAATGATATACTTGTACACATTAAAATCATCCGATGGGGGAAAAAACGGGAAATGAAGAGATAAAACTTTGGAGGGATATTACCTTTACGTGTTTGTAAAGGCCCAATTTTCTACTCCTCAACTGTATGCCCTCTATGTTCAAAGCCATATTCACAACAGGGTTGGCATGTAAACACTATCCTCTCGTTTCACCTCAACGATTTTCTTAGTTTAACAACATGACTGTTAACGTTACATAACACCAAAGCTTATTTGTGGCTACACACACTGAAAGTAAATGCGTACCATAAAAAGCATGAAAACACGAAGCTATTATCCGATTACGATCAGACCTTTCACTGGTCTGGGCTGCGTTCAGCAGAGCTCACCAAAAAGACAGCGGATTTTGGAAATGTTTACCGGTGAGCTCTGTCGTCATAGCTTTTCTCCGGTCATCGGCGTTTTATAAATGACGCTAGCGCAATAAAGCGTGCAAGGTACCAAGGCTTAACAAAAATTGTAGGATAACATATTTATAGAGATAGATAACAACTTTTATAATTAAGATTAGAAAATAAGATATCTCTTAAAATTCTCGGGTGATCAACTGGTTTCACGCCAATTAAATAGCTATAGTCCCATAAAGTTATTTGTATTAATTCCTCCATGGTTTTTTCGCCAAGCTGAGAACTACGCGTTTTACGTCACGTTATCCAAAAACCCGACTATTTTCTTTGAAGACCGCGCTAGCTCAGCGCTAAGCACCGTAACGTCAAAATTCAAAAGCAAAATCCCGTTACGTAGGACACTGTTAGCAGCGCTGGGCTCTGCTGAACGCGGCCCAGATTTCCACCATGATTATAAAATCTAAGCCTAATTATTTAAAAGTGTATTTAACTTTCGGCTCACTCTGAACCGTTAATGTCTCTGCATACAGAAACGAAAACCAAACCCAAACGTTTACTTTTTGTTTCACTAGGCCTATTGACAAATAAAAGCTCATTTGACCAACATATCAGCGTTGTGCTTGTATTCACTGTGACTTTAGAAAGGATTATGCTATAAACAGATGTAGTATAGCTTAAGTAATATATAAACATCCATTTTAAATAATAATATTAAACAAAATCTTTGGAATATCAAAATGAAACAGAGCTTTAAAGCTACAAAAGTACTAAATGCATCATAATTACGAAAAATATTTCCACATATTCATTTTATATTATGGAAAACGGGAATATTAAGGTTCTGAAGGATTTCTTTACACATCAAAACAAAACGAACTTCTAACGCAGCGCACTAGTGTTACAACGGACGGACACATATAGACAAACACATAGACTGCTGTTTTACCCTTTCCGTATTAATTTTGAGTTGAGAGACATGATTATCTTAAATATTAAAATAAATATAATTAATATTAAATATTTTCTTCGATAGTTGTTCGCCTTATTGAGCGTTACATCGTTTTGAAAAAGAACAATTAAACATTCTTGAGAGACTTGACTAATATTGGCGTTTGAAATGAAGCATACGCCGGTTGCTTCGCCTTCATCAAATAGGTAGTATATAAGGGTGTCGAATCGCAGCTATGGATAAGAACAGCGCAATTGCGTGAACCTTTGGTGGAAGCCCCACCATTGGGAGGCCGGACGTTTCTCGTAACCCTGGCCGATCGCCGCGTATGTCTTAACCTTAAGGAGTAGAAGCCAGGTGTACAGACTGGTGTCCATGTGGGATGGACAAAAACAAAGGCCAGAAGATGGTGGTGTTAGAAGCCAGGTGTACAGACTGGTGTCCATGTGGGATGGACAAAAACAAAGACCAGAAGATGGTGGTGTTAGAAGCCAGGTGTACAGACTGGTGTCCATGTGGGATGGACAAAAACGAAGACCAGAAAATGATGGTGATAGAAGCCAGTAAGTATAGACTGGTGTCTATGTGGAATGGACAAAGACCACCAAATGGTGGTGTTTGAAGCCAATAAATACAGAAGGTATTCATGTAGAATAGACAATTGACTAGTCAGATGAAGTAATAGTGGCCAATTGATTTGTGGATAGATTCAAGTTTTGAAATTTCCGGGTACTGTGAATACGGTCCGGAAATAGCGAACACATTTGCTTCAATTCGGAAACTGCGAACACGGTCCCCTGGGGTGTAAGTCAATAACAACAGACAGACAGACACACACACACACACACACACACACACAGACACGTCGAAATTAGAACCTCTCCGTGACATACGTCACTCGGAGAGGTAAAAAGCTATGCAAAGTAAAATCTTCGAGGAATGCGAGAGAGACGCTAACATTACTTTAGACGCAGTTCTCAAGGCCATTCAAGGAATGGAAACTGCTTCTAAGAATACACAAGAAGTGAAGATCCAACAGGGATGGAACTCTAATCCAAATACAAGCTCCACCATCAACGCTGTTTTCCCAAATCAGCAGCATGGATATTTCAAAAATAATCAACGGAAAATTCCAATAATATGGATCAAAAAGGACGTCACCAGCCTATTCGATCTACGGCAAGTAACACGTATATATGCATGCGATGTAATAAACCAGGACATATGGTTGACGAATGCCCGTACTCTCAAGAGACTTGCAATAGATGCCAAAAGAAGGGGCATTTAGCAGCGAAGCTCATGATGGGACGCCAGATAATGTCGCGACTCGACGTATTCAACCCAACGAAGAAGTTCCACAAAAGAACGGAGACTCCAGACGTTGCACAATCTGCAGATTCTGAAAACAAGAATTTCAAACTTTCCGATCCTGTACATGCCAGAAATTTCGGTAGAGGCCCCTAATGGTTTAAAGGAACGATTACGAAGTTACTTGGTCAAACCATGAGATCGAGACGGCCCAAGGAACCATAAGGAGACACCATAATCAACTTCACCGACGAGCACCAGATCCAGACAATAGCTCAGCTACCGACACTGAAGCAACGCCGGCGGAAACGCAAGACATCTCCAATTCGAGACTAGGAATTGGGTTACCAGTCTTACTACCCAGAATGCCGATATTTCCTGAACTCGCTGCAGCACCTACAGCGGCAGCCGTGGCAGAACCACAAGCAGTTACACCTGAACCGCACGTCGCCACGACTGAATCAGCAGGTCCACAGGAAGTTCTTTCACCTGGACCAATCCAAATAGACGCACCGACCGCAGCAGGCGACACAAGCTCCAACGCACCGCTTGCTACTCCTAAGACGCAAGAAACACGACCACAGCGTCAACGTCAGAAACCAGCCCGCTTTCGCGAATAACTCTACTATTGCATATCAATCGATCCTCATCTATATCTATATAAATCAAAGTCCTGACTGACTGACTGACTGACTGACAGACTGACTGAAAATCAACGCCCAGCCCAAACCGCTTGCCCTAGAAGGCTGAAACTTTGCAGGAACGTTACTCATAAGTAGTAGGCGCGTACTAAGAAAGATTTTTCCAATCCGCCGCCATCTTAAAAAATGGCGCCCAGAAATGTAAAACATATTCTCTTTGCAATAAAGTACGCGCGTTTCAACCGATTTCACAAATATTTAGTACAATGGTTTCCTTTAACCTATAGACGGGCTGAATGGTCTTTCGGGTTCGATTTGTTGCCATCTGTTTAAATGGTGGCCTAAAATTTAAAAACCCTTCTATATGGAATAATGTCCGCACGAAAAGTAATGAAAACTGTCCCGACGGGCTGACGGGCAACGCCGAGTTCTTATTACACGCGAGCGACGCCGCGGGTTAAAAGCTAGTTTCATGTAAAAAACGAAAAAAAGGGAATATTGTTGTAACAAATTATTAGTGTGCATGAAGGTAAATAGATGGCGCGATAAGCAAGGAAGGGGGTAGGAAGGAGGAGGGAGAAAGAAAGGGAGAGAGAGAGAGAGGAAAAAGAAAAACACTCTTCGACTGGCTCAAGGATGAGTCGCACGCTAATGTTATCTCGGATAAGTACACAAGGATTTTAGTACAAATAAATGTTGTTAAGTGTTAGCAAACCTGTCTGATTAATTCGACATACAAACACAACACCGGGGAATTAATGTATGCATGAGTTTATTCATTTAACATAAATATACATCTGCATTGACTAGTTAAACTACATATTCAGGGATGGGAAGGGCTTAGTTTGCGCTAAGACCATTGTTAATGGTCTTAGGTTTGCGTGACGTCAGAGAATTTCCGGCGGTTTGTTATTAAAGCTTAAGCTCTTGTCACGCGAAAGGCTAACTATGCTTGTAAATTGATCAACTACAGCATTAATTTTACCTCCAACAGCATGATCAATTCTCACCATTTCAGATGTTGGTAGTTAATTTTCAACAGTTTAATTTTCTTTATGGCCAAGGCTTGGCACTTTACCAACAATTTTCAGTTTTCGATTAGGAAAAACATTGCACGCACTTAATATAATTTCCTTTAAAAGATCAATATCATCTTCGGACATCGTGTTGAAATATTTATTCTCGTATTTTGGCGGTGAGTGTTGTCCAGCTTGGTGGATGCAGGTTCGAGTCTCCCTTCGGCTGGGGTTTCTTCAATGTTACGTCGTATCGCTCCATAAGAGCTTGTAGTGCTTTGCTCTCCCGCTTGGTCAAGTCAGCTAGAGTGGGGTGTGAAAAACTCGGCGACGCTCTAGAGAGGCCGACCGAAAAGGGGGGGGGTTCGAACAGGGGCGGTTAATGAGGTCGATGGACCAGCAACATCCGTGGGGTTTTGTATTTTACGTCTTTTAACACCGTGAAACTTAGCGTGGTGACTTACTAAGTTTTGACGGCTTGTGTAAGTTGCAGAGCAGTCATCTCAAGAGAATTTAATTCCCTCATGTTTTTCACGATTATGTGTCATGAGGGCCATATTCTTTGAAAACTGACTCTTGCAAATGTTACACTCAAACATTCTTACAATTTAATAAATTAAGCTTAAAATACCTCTCTCTTCACGAGACTTGTAAAACAAATTAAAATCTCACCCTCTGCAAAATACTTTGATCTGGAAAAGTTCAGGATAGCAGCTTAGGAATGTCAAGGTCTGGAGTCAGGAACAGAATAATGTACCATCTAATCTTTGGGGGGTCTTTTTATAGTCTAATGACGTTGACATTAGAAATGAATTAAAGGCATAAGCTAAAGCGAGTGTAGTTCGAAAGTTTACCGCCATATTTCTGAAATTAATTTACTTTTGTACTTATCAATCTGAACTTTCACTTGCTCGCCCAAGAAATTTACCCGCATGATTTGGAAATAGGTTTTATCTTTGGTATATTGTTTGAAATTTTTTCTGTTTAGGAAATGTATTTTTTATCTTTATTATTTAAGCTAGATTCCCACTCGACGGAAAACGCGACGGAAACCCGCCAGAAAGGGCTTCGACCGAAAACTCTTTACGCCGAGCCCGACGGAATTTCCGTTCGGCATGGCGTAAGTTCTGTTCTATTTTTTCCGTCGTGTTCGGCGTTACGCCGGTGTCTCAGCCAATGAAATTACCCCACTAACTACGTCATAAATTTTAAAAGCGCACACATACGCTAGATAGATTGATAGCCGCCATTTTTTTGTGGTTAGCCAAGGCTTATCGTTATCGGAAACATGCAACCAAGAAACAAAAATGAAAATAATGAAAGTAAACAGAAATTAGATGTCAATAAGGAAGACTTTACTGAGAAGGTTAGAAAAATATCCCTTGTACGATCTAAGCGACAAGGGGACAAAGATACCAATTCAGAGTGTGAAAGAAATATTGTGGGAAAAAGTCAAATCTGTCACGTGACCCAAAAATATCTACCGCCAAACTCAAAATTCAGTCGTAGTGTGAACGGTCTACCGCTGAACGCCGGCGTAAGTTAAAATTTTTAACGTTGACTGTGTGATTTCCGCCGGTTTTTTCGGTCGAGTGGGAATCTAGCTTAAAAGGAACTTTATATTACCACAACCCACCGATAGGGGAAACTGGGTTCGGTTAGAGATTTAATTTTACTTTAAGTCACAGCCGGGAATCGAACTCGGGCCGCTCACGTAGTAGACAGACATTCTACCACTGAGCCATAGAGACTTGATAGAAACCCCGAGGTTATATTGTTTAGTTTTATCTCTATAATGTCGGGGTGATGTGGGGTGGGGTGCCTCTTAATCTGTGGGGTCGGATACTTTTGAATTTTATCTGTGGGGTTGGATACTTATGAATTTGTATGTTAGGGGTTTTTATATTTATTTTCTTTTTATTTATGTGCTAATTAAATAGATAACGATTTTCCCCGTTTCGATCTCGTTCGGTAGCTATCGCCATCTATGTTATGATTGACTGGAACGTTTTGGCGGTTAATTCCAATGTGGGTTAAGATAGAGCCAACATAGTGATAAATGAGCGTAATGCGTATGATCATTTTAGCATTGCTAAAGGTAATTTGAGGGGATAATCACTAAAATGGGCAATCACTATAATGAACTTGTATCTTGGGGGTCAGATACTTCTGAACCTGTATCTTTGGGGTCGGGTACTTCTGAACTTGTATCTAAAATGGGTAATCACTATAACTAAACTTTCTCTTTTAAAAGTTTCTGGGCATAAGTCTTTGTTAGAAATTTATAAGATGCGATAAGTCTGCATCGGCATAAGTCTATGTTGTAAACTCATTGAGGGGGTTATCACAAACTATCGGTTCTTCGATTCGCCGGAATATTAGTATTACAGCATAAGTAAATTTATACGGTTAGAATTTTATCACTGTTTAGAGTAGGGCCTGGAGGGGCTATTAACTCTGATTTTATGCACGGTAAATCATTTAAACATTGTAAAAGATAGCGCTATTCACTCATTAGGGTAAAGTATAACGGGGTTATCCACTCATTAGGGTAGGATATAGAGGGGCTATTCACTCGTACGATGTGGCTACTATTACGAGCCTTTGGGGCGTCTTGTTTATTTGCTGGCAGTCCATACATTTAAGTTCAAATATTCGTTCATTTTGTGTGTGAAAGAATGATAAAATCGATCTTTTATAATTTCAAAATCATGTTTGCTTCTATTATCAGTTCACTGGTCTGTTATTGAGACAAAGTTTTTGAGTTTAATTCCATTACCCTTTTAGATAGAGTATTACTATTACAAGAGATATTTTTGCAGTTTTATTCCCTTATCATTTCGGATGGAGTTTTGTGATAAGAGTGATTTTATGTTCTTTTAAAAAGTACACTATAATATTTTCTGGGTGTCTTAAGGATTAAGATATAGGTTTACCAACAAGTAGAAACACATTAAGTCAATTCAATCAATTTTTATTCATATTTTATAAATTTTGTTTAACATTTCGGACATTTCTCGTAAGCATCTGCCTACAGAATGTAGGGTTTAAAAATGTTTTATTGTTAAACGAGTTAACAATTAACTCTAATTTTAATTTGGACACGGCATTGCAATAATGCATGTCCACTGGGTCCCGCCATTCCATGATGCAGTCATGCTCCAGTTGCGAGGGGTGGTCGATAAGACATCCATTACAGCTGCCAGCGATGAGGTCGGCCAGCTGCTGCGTGACTGTTTCCCTGATGAGTGCATCCACCCTTTTTTCCTCGGCGATGAACGTTATTATTGGGACGTGTACGCCCACTCGCCCAGTAATTTTTTCCATAAATATGGGCCTATGGCGAATACTGTCTTGGTCGGGTAGAGGCTTGCGTAGTCCACACCCTTACCCCGTACCATCTGTCTGATGTTCAGCATTTTCTCTCCTGATAGGTAACGAGTTGAATGCGTCTCTCCTCCGATCCCTCGCTGGGTTCGACATCCTCCCTCTCGAAGAAATCGTTGACGACATCGCGCATATTGTAAAGTTGAAGGTATTCGGCTTCACTTAGCGAGATGCCAGTTGACTCGTCGGTCATTCCTAGTCTAACCTTACAGTCCGGTGTAATGCAGCATGATTTGGTGTGGGAAAGCTCGAACATGTGGGTGTTATCCCTGAAGAGATACATAAAATATGTTAAGAGGCTAATGGTTTAACTATAAACAAAATATTCTTACATTTATCAAATGTCCTGGAAAGTCGCAAAGTTTTCAATATACGTCGTCTTGACTGATTCCCTTTCTGTATGATGGGCTGTGTATATCCAAAACAATTCAGCGTCTTGCAGTAAGGCTTGGAGAGTTGTAACTTATCTTTAAACCTACCCCGTCTTTTACACCATCCTATCACGCGTCCTATCATGTATATTTCCTCACCGGTCACAACGCCGAAAGTTAAAATGAATACTGCATTTCGTAATTCTAATTCCCCCAGGCCACGCCATGGCATTTCCCCTATAAATTTCCACGCCATTCACAAAGTCAACATGGTGTCAAGGGGTTAAAGCTTTTCCCGGGCTTTTTCCGCCGAAAAATCAGGCGTGAGGACACCATCTTGGTGTCAGGCGTCAACTGGGTGTCACTGACGCAGAAGACTCATTTACATACTACTGGGGTGAAAACTATGTATAGAGCAAATCACGAGAGAGCTCAGTGCAATAAAATGGAATCCGATAGTAGGGAACCATTTTTGCTGGATTAGTCGTAGCAGTGTCAAAATGACGGCAATCGTTAGGCAATAATTCAAACTTTGTCTCCTTTTTCATTTTAGTAAATTATTTCGCACTATAAATACGTGTTTTTCCAAAAAGTGTTACAAGATAGGGCTACTTACCATAGATATGAAAATTATAAAAGCGTAATGCTCTGCTGCTTTTAGCTACTATATTATAATTAAACCTATTCTTCAATTTCATTAAGTCATAATGAACCAGTTCAGTTTTTTCGAAGTAACTTCCATCTTGTCTTCTCCTAGCAAACATATTTGTTCTGATGGGCCATATAGTATGCGTAGTAGACTTTAAACAAAGTGTATTTTTCTTATGTTTATAGAATTACCTGCTGACAGCTATTTTATCAGTTATTTGGGTAGTACAATTATCTGTGCTAGCCACTGTTACCAGACTTGAAAACTCCGTTCATCAGACTAACAACTTCATTCTCTTGATCGCTTTGAAGTATCCGGAAGTTTTGGGCTCTTTATCGCAAAAATGCAAGTTAAAAATTTGAATCTCTAAAGGTTTTCCCCATGCTTGTTAACTGATCTAGTTAACTTTCGATGTGAACATCAGTTTCGACTGAGGATATTGAGTGTCAAGAGTTCTTTTTATTTTTCATTAATTTGTGATTCATTTTCTCTTCTCATATTTCTTCTTTAGAAATTTTACCGCTGCATCGTAATTTTCATCAGATACTTTATACCCCAAGCATACATTTTAAATT
>JAEQBA010001334.1:88363-154505 GCA_019434445.1 Phalangium opilio
TTTCAAACAGTTGATTACACGCACTTAAGTAACTGTAATGTTTCTTTAGCACTATTTCTCTTCTCTTCGGTGCTAGTTTTCCCATGGGCAAATCCATACAGTTCACTCATACTTCTTCTTGTTGGAGGACTTTACTTGGTGCTACATTTAGGGCGAGTCCAAGCATCTCTTTCTATGTAACTTTTTAACAAACGCCTAGCTACTCTCTTTGTCCATTTTTGGTTCTATCCTCATCTCTTTTATAAACATCTTCAACATCTTTCCAGCCAGGACAACCCATGTCTCAAAAATTCTTTTGGTCCATCTGCCCTAGATGCGTAGAGTTGCCCAACTAAATTTTTTATTCATGGGAGGACAATTATCCAGTGTATTAACCTTGGTGTTTCAAAAAAGGGTTTTGAAAACTTGGATCGATGGAAAAGTCATACGATTGGTCACTATTAGTTTTAAAACCCGAAAGCACCATTCACTCCCATTGTAATTTTCAGGACAGCAAGATTTTCTGCCGCACCATCACAAACTATTCCAATGCATTTAAATCGATACAATTCAAAAGCCTCGAGAGTCTGGTACAGAGTTGTAGCTAATTTTTTGCATTGAAAAAGTACCGGAGGAAGTGAAATATGGCCCAATAATATCCATCCCGGAAGTTAAATCTCTCCATAAATATTGTAGGATATAATGAGTGGGAGAAGGTGCTTGTGGTGTTGAATCCTTATATATATCAGTTAATTCTGGCCAGTCATTTTGATCCATAGCAAATCCAACACTCGTGGGTTTTGCCATTCCACATTATCTTGTCAATTACTTTCACTTCATCGAATATAAGAATTCCGACTCCAGTTGGGACATTTTCACCCTTAGCTAACTTTCAGCTTTAAATTTCTCATATTTAATTTGTTCTTCTTAAAGATATTCTTCATTAACCCCAGGTTTGTGGTTAAGTTTCCTGGTATTTTCTCTCAAAGTGGACATACTCGGAAGATTTAAAATTTGAAGCTTCTTAAAGCTTCATAAGCTGCTGGGCTTCGACTGGAAACCGCTAACGCAATCCTTTGAGTTATAGCATTCCACTTCCGGACGTGAGGAGAGTTCATGGATTTTTTCTTGTGCGAAAAAAAATCTCTTTGGTCTTTTAAATGTTTTTGAATTGAATCCTTTCCCATGATGCCTTTAGAATATCCCGAGTTGGGCAGTCCAGTACTGGTTCAGAGTTTCATCAAGGGTTGAGCTGAATTTTTCATTTATAGTTTGAACTATATTCGACATTTCTTGCGAGCTCTCACTTTTAAAGTGATTTCTCTAAGATTCAATTGTTCTTTTAGCTTTGTTAAGGTACGTCCGCACTAGGCGTAAATTTTCGCTCGCCACGCTACGTACGCTACGCTCGCCACGCACGTCGAGAAAAACCACTGTCCGCACTTGGCAAATTTTCGCGCCAACCGCGCTGGGCGAAGAAAGCGTAGAGAGAAAAAATGTTCGCCAAGTTGACCTTTTTACGTCAGTCTCGCCGGCGTTGGTGGCGTACATCCAATCAGCGAGCGTCTCTGCTCTCACGTGCGAATGTCGTCTGCTTGAAAAATATATACGGTGCTTATTTGAATAGTCTATCGTCGTGAATGACTTAAATATGGCCATGTCCTTAATTACCCTCGATATTAATGACAAATAGTCAAATTGGGTTGGTGTATATGGACAGTATTCCACAAAAGATAATCCCTGTATTTTGGAATTAGGTTTTTAAAATCGCCATCTATTCCCTATCCTTAAAAACTTCTCTAATCCGTATTCTTCGTTTATTTACGTTTTGTTTACGTTTCTGAATTAAAAGCAGTGAAACTATTTAATTAACTGCGTGAGCTAATCGTTCTACTTTGCTACAAACAGGCGCTATTTTAATATAGAAGGCAGACAACATTCTCACGTGAGCCAGAGACTCTCGCCGATTGGATGTACGCCACCAACGCCGGCGAGACCGACGTAAAAAGTTCAACTTGGCGAACATTTTTTCTCTCTTTCGCCTCCTTTGCCCAGCGCGGTTGGCGCGAAAATTTGCCAAGTGCGGACAGTGGTTTTTCTCGGCGTGCGTGGCGAGCGTAGCGTACGTAGCGTGGCGAGCGAAAATTTACGCCTAGTGCGGACGTACCTTTACAGTTTATTTTAAAAAGCAACGATTGTTCCGTATACGGGATAACCGCACACTCTTGCTTTTTGGTGTTAGTTTAGAGATAGGAAAGTTGCTTGAGAGCCTTTGTCGTTTGCACCTTCGGTTTGGTGATTCCATAGCTTTACGCTTTTTATTCTTGGCTATGCAATTTCCAATGTTTACACTGAATCTTTTTCCTTTTTCTAAAAGGTTGTTCATCTATCAATAACTCAAAATAGACCTCGCATTTTGTGGATTGGTAACGAGTAAATGGATAATCAATAGTAATTAAGCTCTTTGGTAATGTGCCAATTGCATTTTCAACCATGGCGGCATTAATTCCGGTACAGAACACATGACCCATTTGACCAGTGATGACTTTAAGTGTATAAATTAAAGTGTCAAAATTTATATTTCCATCCTTGACAATATTAAACTTAATGGCGATTAAAAATTATATTAAGAACGCACTGCCCATCACCCCAAAGAAGTAGAGTCATATGTTCCTCGCCGAATTCTCCAGATAAAGACTGATACTGCGTTTAGTAGTTATTTGCATAATTGATGAGCTGTTGTAGCCTTCCTTCATCTAACAATAATTGGTAACAAAATTACTCAATTGATCAGTCAAAGAATAAAATAAAATAGAAAATACATACCTGATAATACAATTCTGATGAAAAATGAAGATCAACGGTTTTAGCCACTTGCTCAAATAAAAGTGGCCAGCTTAAAATCAATGTTTGAGTAGAAGCAGTTTTTGTTGAAACACTTATTTTCTCGCGTTTCTGATCATTATTTGCTTTGCTATTAGCAGGGATATTAGTAAATTTGTCTAGTGTTTTTGCCTTGTTTATAATATTTAAGGGCAATGAAAAGTACTGCGTTGCAGCATTAACAGTTTTGATCAAAGGCTTAGAGGAAAGTTCAAATTTTTGTGGGTTTTCTTGCGTTTTAATTAAGTTGCAAACCACGGACTTATGCTTAACTTTTGGTTTGTTCATTAAAAACAAATTACACTGCGTATAAGCCTCTTTACCCGACATTTTGATTAAAAAATATGGCACTTGATTAAATTTTCGCTTCGGGTTAATCCCTACAAGAAGAGCAGACTGCCATTATTACAAAGACTAAAAGAGACACTTTCCCACAGTATATTTTTAGTCTGTGTATAAACAAAGCTTCTTGTAGCAATCGCTAGGTAGCGTATTCAAAGCTCCCTCTTGAATCAGAGATGATTGTATTTCTAACAGGGGGTTATAAAATACGGCGCCTAAGGAGGGGAAACAGAGAGAACTTGCCTCTAGCGTTAGAGGAATATGTCTCCGATAATTTCGGTTCATGTATTTCTGATTTTAGCTTATATAAAGACGCGGTCTGGCTGGCTGGTTGTTACGACCTGAGATAGAAGGCATAATACTGAATACGGAGGCTTAATGTCGAAAATGAAGAACTTATATGCTATTATTAAGGACTAGTGGCGGTAAAGAGGGGCGTATACTGTATCCCTCCATCTGGGCCCGCTCTTGTAAGAGGGGATACTGTACGCACCCAGTAGGGGAATGACACTGACCTAAGAGATTGATGGGTATGACGTTTGCATACGTAGTACTGCCATTACTCCATTTGCTAAGTAAATTTTTCTATGTAAGTGTCCGATGATAGTTTTTCCACAAAGATGAAGTCATTATGGGAACCGACATCTTTTAATTGACTGTTTACTTCGTAAATATTGCTACTAATTGAAGTTGTATAGCACTTAAGTCACAAAATGTAGACTAAAACCATTGGATAAAAGCTACAATTTTTGCCGAACAGCTTCGTTCAAGGTCAAAGTTTGATTGAAATGCGTCCGGACAAAATTGAAATTGCTAAAACTGTATCGGGTAAAGGGTTTATATTACAACACGGTGGATACATGTTACTGTATTGTATAATTTATACAAAAATAGCATAGCCTGAATGAACTTTCAAGAAAATATTTACATACACTGTATTAAATTTTTCCCTCAGTGTAGAATTGGCCCCACGTTTGAAAAAAATTCCAAATGGTATGTCCATTGAAGGCTCCCCAATTCTAACGTAATAATCCATTTTCATTGCAAAAAGATCGTCCTTTATTTTATCAAGTAACCACACGATACGTGAGTAGTATGCCACAAGAATCATTTGCTCATCCAGGAATTTTTTAATAAACAGTTGAAAGTCTTCAGCTTTTTCGTAGAATTCTTCTTCAAAGAAAGTCATCTCCATATTTTCTAAAAATTTGCAGTCCCCGATGGGCTTAAAAAAAGTCATGGATTTAGTGAATAAATAAAATTTTTACATGGGAATTTTGTTTTCCTATGTAAATAAGTTTGACCGACTTAGAAGCATAATGCCGGACAAAACAAGCAATGCTATGAACAATGGTCCACTAGAGTTCAAAGTCCGAAACATGTCTCGATTTACGACTGAGTGTTATACTACGATACAAAACGGGACTTTGACACGATTTTTGTACTACCTAACCCTCATTTTAACTGTCGACTTCATAATCAAAGTATCCATGGAATCTCGTGCAAACGACAGCAGCCACTAACTAATAACAACTGAGCATCAGCGCATTGTCTGCATTAATTATTACATAATCACACGTAGATTAAAACCATTATCCTCATCGTGTTCGATGTTGCTTCGTCGGTTGGAATGACTGACGGAACTGGTCCTCGTCCCACCGTCGTGTTGGGAAATTTTTCACACCGCTCGCGACGACAAAGTAAGAGGTATCGAGAATTCGAGACAGCCAAAACCAGTTCTTACGTATGAAAATCGCATCGGGGAGTTCTATTTATACTCAATCCGATTTCGTAATATTAATCTCTATTGACTTTAGCATTACGATGTCATTATTTTTTTGCGAGTTAGACCCAAGGTCGTGAAGACCAAGGAGGTACACTTTTTCACAACCCAAGTTTACAGCACTAACAGAGAGAGTAGCTCATTCCTCGTAGTGTAAAGTTGAGTTGGCCAATTTAGGTTTCAAAATTCATTTTTAAACCACGCCCCAGCACGCGCTACATTTCACTAAAAGCTTCAATTCAAATCTATCGCTCCACTTCACCATTTCGGTTCTCAAATTAAGGTCACGTGATTTTTCAAAAACATTTTGGTCCTACAACTTGTCTTGCTAAACCTACGGTTATACCATGGATATAGAATGCGCGCGAGGAAATTTGTTTTCACTCTATAGGATAGGCAACTCCCTATCTCGAGTGACAGCTTATTCTGTATATGCTCTGCTACAACATCGGTTGTCAGCACGCTCCAACCTATTTCTCTATGTAACCTAGCTTTGTACGTGCTGTCAAGAGACAAAAAACTTCAGGATCTTCAGGATTTAAAATATCCGCGAGTTTTTTAGCTCGAGTGCACGGACCTCTAGGCTTTAATTTGAAATACGTGTGAAATTACCTACAGCCTACTACACGTATTTGAAACTAAGGTCTAGAGGTCCGTGCACTAGAGCTAAAAAACAAGCGGATATTATAAATCCTGAAGATCCTGAAGTTTTTTGTCTCTTGACAGCGCGTACAAAGCTAGTTTACATAGAGAAATAGGTTTGCGCGAGCTGACAGCCGATATCGTTACAGAGTATATACAGAATATGCTGTCGGGGAGTTCTATTTATACTCAATCTGATTTCGTAATATTAATCTCTATTGACTTTAGCATTACGATGTCATTATTTTTTTGCGAGTTAGACCATTGCCTACGTTAATCAAGGCCTGTGCGCGGCGCCGATTTTTCTTTTTATTTTGGCAATTTAAGTTGTCAAATTCTCTCACCTGAGGTGCTATTAGCTGGACCTGAGGCGCTAATAGCTGGACCTAAATAATTTGAAACGTTAATTTTCTCGCGCTTGGAATTTGAAATGTTCATTTTCTCGCGCTTAGAATTTTAAATACTCCTTTTCGCGCGCGTTTCGATCCAGCTATCAATGAAATCTCGCGCTAAAATAGGGAAAAAATAAGAAGTCGCGTTTCTTAAAGTTCCCCCCTTGGAAGCCACCGCGCACAGGCCTTGATTAACGTAGGCAACGGTTAGACCCAAGGTCGGGAAGACCAAGGAGGTACACTTTTTTCACAACCCAAGTTTACAGCACTAACAGAGAGAGTATCTCATTCCTCGTAGTGTAAAGTTGAGTTGCCATTCATTATCCATTGTTTAACCATGGATAAAGAATGCGCGTTCGGAAATTTGTTTTCACGCTATAGGATAGGCAACTCCCTATTTCGAACGACAGCATATTCTGTATATACTCTGTTACAATATCGGTTGACAGCACGCGCAAAGCTAGGTCTCTATGCAACTAAGCTTTGTACGTGCTGTCAAGAGACCAAAAAGTTGAAGATCCCAATCTTCAGACGCGTATACCTCGCGCGTATAGGATTCCCGCGCTTTTTTTCCACACGTCATAGTGATGTCATAAAACGGGCAAACAAGCTCGACAAGACAAAATTGTTCATATATCGGAACAGAGTTTTCGTCTTTTTCAATGGATTTTAAAAATAGAAATTTTGGTTCAATTATATTAAAAACTTGATATTTTGAAAGTAGAGACTTGAAAGTGTAACATAATACCACTTACGTGGTAAAATATGATATGAAATTGGAAATTCGCATACTCTTTAAGGCGATTGGAATTATTAATTGTCGTTTTAATATAGCTAGCACTGCTCTTAGTAACTCCCTACATAGTAAACTCCTGAATATAGCGATTGTTAATTACATGGGCTTGGTATAAGAATCGTATCGACCTATTGTATCGTTGTACGATCGTGAGGTTCGAATACAGCTTTTAGTGACACGCTTGTTTAATCAATCTACCTATTTCAGAATAAATTGAATTGAACAAAAAAATCGGAATTTAATAAAAAAACAAAAATTGATAAATTACTATATCAACATGCATGCATGCAAGTTTAAGAACCTGATAAATTGCACGCATACATATCTAGGAACATGATAAATTGCATACTAATATAACTTTATCGGGGTCAATACCTCAAGCAAGCAGAATTTAATTTGAATTTACCTCAGTGCCTTCCCGTCCATAATAACAAGTTTGTCCCATGGCATCGCCCAACCAAAGTATAAGTTTGGAATTTGGGTAAGATTTCAGGTCCGAAATGCCGTTGATCAAGTATTTGTTTGCGGGTAAGAAGTTGGTTTTAACACCACAGCAGAAAAGAGTTGATATAAAGAAGCAAGACCAACAAATATACTGTTTAATGAAACGAGTGGATATTCCGAACATGGTAGAGTCGAATTCAGGAACATCTAAATTGGAATAAATTATCCTAATGTGAAAATTTATTTAAATGTTAATGAAATTTTACAAACTCCACGGTCCAACAGGGAACCGATGTTAATCCGTGTCAAAATTGTGTGGTTGGGAATGTAGGACATAATCCCACCATCAGAGTCAAAAAGGGTCACATACTTCCGTTGCACAAGGGACAAAAAGGACATAATCCCGTTGCGCATACACTGCGCCACTTTGCTTACAACACCATTGCATGAACAAACTGATATCAAGATAGACAATTCTATTTTGCATTAGGTTAGCAGAGCGTACACAGAAAAAACAGTGTTTAGAGTCAAAACATTTTCCTAAACACAAAAATGAAACGCGTTTTTAAACATCTTCAAAACCTATACACGTCCTAAGAGAAAACGTTTAGATTTAAGACATGTATAAAGTGTAAGAGCTTAGTCTGTAAACATGTCTAAAGATGAGGCGTTTAGATATTAGACGGGTCTAATTTGAAAAGGTTTAGATATTAAACGCGTCTAATTTGAAAAGGTTTAGATATTAAACGCGTCTAATTTGAAAAAGTTTAGATATTAAACGCGTCTAATTTGAAAAGGTTTAGATATTAAACGCGTCTAATTTGAAAAGGTTTAGATATTAAACGCGTCTAATTTGAAAAGGTTTAGATATTAAACGCGTCTAATTTGAAAAGGTTTAGATATTAAACGCGTCCAATTTGAAAAAGTTTAGATATTAAACGCGTCCAATTTGAAAAAGTTTAGATATTAAACGCGTCCAATTTGAAAAAGTTTAGGTATTGGACGGGTCTAATTTGAAAAAGTTTAGGTATTGGACGGGTCTAGTTTGAAAAGGTTTAGATATTAAACGCGTCCAATTTGAAAAAGTTTAGATATTAAACGCGTCCAATTTGAATAAGTTTAGGTATTGGACGGGTCTAATTTGAAAAAGTTTAGGTATTGGACGGGTCTAATTTGAAAAGGTTTAGATATTAGATGGGTCTAATTTCAAGACGTTTAGGTTTTGGATATGTCTAATATGAAATAGTATAGGCTTTACATGTGTTGATTTTTAAAAGATTTAGGTTATGGATACATTAAACACAAAATGGTTTAGGCATTACACCCGTTGAGTTTTATAGCTTGTTTAGGCTTATATATTTTGCATATAGGATACACTCAGTAATTACGAATTATATACCATTTTAGAACAAAATTTTAATTACTAAATTAGAAGTAATTCATTGAATTGCATTTCTTCAACTAATTTTAAATACTTTGTTGACTTCACAAGTAGCTTTTTGGGCCACTATCCCTAAGGGCATATTCTTGTAAAAACCCTAGAGTTTGTTTAAATATTGTTGGGTAGCTTAAATCAAAAACATAATAAAAAGCCATTAAAGTGAAAAGAGCAGTCTTCAATTGTACATCATTCAATTCCATTTGAAAACTTTTGTAGATCAAGAACTTTTCTTGATCATCTTTTTTAATAATTAAGAGGGGGGGGTCTCTTTTAAAGGACTCTCCAACGTCTGAAAATGAAGATTTATTTTAAGTAGGGATATATCAAAACATAGTCTCAGACAAAAAAATATATATATTAATTCACATCTTGCACTCTTATTATTGAAAACGATGGTATCTTTTCTGTTTTTTTCTTGCCCTTTTTGGTTGCTCCTGCTTTCGATCGGGGTGTATCACAGAGTTTAGTTTCTAAAAATCTGATAACAGATAAAGTGGTTCCAGCTTCGCTTTGTTCATCTTATTTCTATTAGAAAATATAAATTAATGAAAACCAGATTAAATGTAATAAAAATTATACCTCCGGTAACTCTTTCTCCGAAATTAGTTCACTTATTGTACTGTATTTATTAACTGAACGGTATTATAATAAGGACTTAGCTCCGCCCCCTGACGCCATTCTGGTATTTCTTTTTTTTTTTATTTCAGAGTTTGAGGCTATTTCAGCCGAGGTTCAGTGACCTAGTACTGCCAAGTTTCTATTACTGGCTTTACAACTTCATTTTCCCTTTAAAAGCCAGAATGTCTATTTTTGTACATTTAGAATAGAATGCTATTGGTTGTTGCGGAATCATGTGGAACAATATTGAAGGAGTGAATATTGATAATAATATTAAGCAGTCAATTATCATTATTGAATTATATTATTATTATTAAATTATTATTATTATCCATACCATTTACACAAGGAGGCCTGGCTTTAGACTCACACAGTGAGTCAGGCCTCCTTGTGTAAACCCTGAAGCCTGGCCTCCCTGTGTAAAATCCTCCTAGTATGTAAACAAATTTGCCGTAAATCTTTAATTTTCCCGCCTTTACAAGAGTACCTTCCACTTTAATAACCATTACATCTTTGTGCTATTTAATCTTTTATGAAATTATAAATACACTATCCTACCCTTTTTGTTCAACTGCCTTTCCATGCCCAAGGTTTGCAGTTAAGAAAAATTACACAAATATACACATTCAAAATATTGTAAGGAAATTTTTTTGAATATATTAAAAGCATTTGAAAATTAAAAACATTTTAAAATTGAAAGGTTTTTAATTTAAAAATATACATAGTTTCCACTAAAGGGGATTTTTGCCTTTCCCCCAGTGTTGCCAGACCGTTGATGAGTTAGAAGACAGAACAAAGATGGCTAAAAGTTCAGATTGAATCAGTATTCAGTACTTGACTAACCTGTTACACCAAGGGTCTGACAACACTGCACCGACTTTAAGCTAAAAGGGAGGGAAGGGGAGGGATTTTCTGTAGCCTCAACAGTGAAAACTATCTATTTTTAATAACGATAAATACAAAAAAAAATAATTTTACCTATTCGTTTAAGTTTTCCAACGTCGATAAGCTCTTTTTCAACAAAAAGTTATCTGACAATATCTTGAGTCCAGACTGAACTAAACCAGTTAGGCTTAGTTTTTGAATATCAGAAAAGCATTCAAATGATGCTATTTCATTTTAAAAAGTAACCTTTATAATCTAGAATGCTACTAAACTTAATGGATTATCATTAATAATTACTTACCAAAGTAGCAATAAATATCTTCCTTGGTCAATTAATATTCTTCTGCACTCTTCAGCGTCGCCTTTTGGCCTGACCTCGTGTAAATGCAGTCAGGAATGGCCGCCTTTCCTTAGGAGAATTTTTTCGCGAAAGAGTTACCTTGAACTTGACACTGCCTCTCTTCCAACTTGACGTACGGAAACTTTGCTAAACGCTTAATTTTCCAAATAGCGACAAATTATCTTGGCACCGCGCGAATGCAATGGGTTTTCCCTCCTTGAGAGGTAAAGCGCGCGAACCTTTTTTTTCGTACTACCCACTAGAAGCGCGCGAACCTTAATTCGTTCACCCGTTCTTAGGAATTGGAGTGGGGGGAGGGGGGGGCGTTGCAGACCAGCATGGGGGACCGCAACAAAGACGACGCAACAGAGATGGAAAAACTTTTTTTTAATATATATCTCTTTGGCCAATTTTTTTGTTAGTCACGTGTGAAAATAGATTTTCGAAGAAAGAAATTTTAGGCCAAATTACATTTCCCGCATTTCGTTATTTCAGACTAGGAGAATTTATACCATTTACACCAGAAGGCCAGGCTACTTGGTGGACAAAGGTCAGTACCAAATAGCCACGCCTCCTGGTGTAATCCTCCTAGTTTGAAAACTGTGTATTTCTATAAAGCGAGGTCATGGCGAGATACACATTATATATAATTACGAAAAATTAAATTTTATATTTAAATAATAAATGTTAAACATGTATATTTGTTTGATAAAAATATGGTACATGATGTTCATGTTGAAGTTTAAAAAAATTTAGGAATGCTCAGAGCCTTCTGCCATTTCTAAGGCACTTTGTTTCCTTTCCAAAAATATACATGTATTTAAAATCTAAATAACTCTAGTTATTTTCTAAATGCCAGTGTTCAGATATAAACCCCACTGTTTAGACAAGCGTTGAGCGTGCGCTTAGTTTGCTATGTGTTTAGGTTCTATACGTGATTATGACGGGTTTTTTCATATATTTATGTTTAGCTTTTATGTGCTTAGGATTTAAACAGTATGGCGTTTCAATACTAAACACTTTAAAATAAATGTTTATAATTTAAGCGTGTTTAGTTTTTTGCGCTGTGTTTAAACCCTAAACGTTGTTTTTTCTGTGTAGTTTCTATCCACGGACATCTGGGTTATGGGCACAGCACGCTTGCACTGCGCCACTCAGCTTACATAACCACTGTATGAACAAACTCTCTTATATAAAGATAACAAGTTCTATAGTCTCGTTCGATTTTATCACCCCCCGCCATATGTTTCTCTCTAAGGGAATTTCAGCTCGTGAGTGTCCGCCATTTTCGGAGTGGATTTTTAAAAAATAAAAAAACTGGCAACGCTGCTCTCGGTGTTTATCAAATTATCAGTGATAGAAACGAAATGGCGGCATCTTTGCCTTATGCGGTTGTAGACTTAAATGAAAACGATATACCTGGCGCAGTTTTTACTTACGAGGATATTGGTAGACACAGCGTTATTCAGTTAAAACGTTGGCTACAATGTAGGGGTTTGCCAGTAAAAGGAAAGAAAGAAGATCTTATAGAAAGGTTAGTGAAAAATTAAGCCTTGGCCCTTCCCCTAAGCTTTTACCAGTTCCCACTTATATCCTGGATAGGGGGAAAAGGGCAACTTTTGAACAGGTATATTTATAAAATACTTTATTTTTAGGTGCAAGAAAGTTACTAAACTTGGCAATTCGACAATTAGTAACACGGTAGATAATGGACGATTGCTAGGAGATAATGTGAAAGCTGCAAGATCAAATATTTTATCAAATATTTCATCTAATAAACCACCTCAATTTCCAGTAACAGGTATGACAGTAACCCCTGGTTTACTTAAAGTTAGAAGAAATAAATATCATTTGTATATAATAGGTTGGAGGACATTCCCATCAATATCAGTGCCAAAAGAATTTTCGTATCATCATATTTATGACCACCTTGTTGCTAGTGCTGTTAATCTTATGCTTAAGGACGGAGAAAATTTCCGTGACAGTGACGAAGAACCTGTGGGAAGTGACATCCACACTTCAAAGCCTTTAAAGAAAGGGCGTGTATATTTTACGCCAGGGAATGTAAAAAACTTGAAAGACAGGAATGTAAGCAACCACAGCAACTTTTATTGTTTGAAAGCGGACGTCATGTCATCTTACCATGTGGACATAAACTACAGCGTGTTGATAATGATATCTGAGCAAGGAAAGGTAGTGGATGCCAGTTGCCATTGCAAAGCATCAGCCATGGCGCGCTGCAACCATGTCGCCGCGGTGCTTTTTGCATTGGAAGATTATGTGACACTCTTTGGAAATGAACCTGTAAGCTGCACTAGCAAACTTTGTGGATGGAATCAGGGTCGTAAATCAAAAAGATCACCTACCGAAATATCTCAGGCAAAATACAATAAAAAGACCATAGATGAGAGAAAAAATTATGAGCCACGTCCAGTCGAATATATCACAGATGAAATTGATGATCTTAGAGTCAATCGGTTGTTAATTAACATGCAACGTACGACTGTCATAGAAAACCTGAATTTCCCCTGCATGTGGGAACAAATTTTAGAAATTCGTTATGATGACTATGAGTTGACTGAAGCCCATCTTTCGGTGTTAGTTGAGAAAGTTAATATCTTTGTCCAAAATCTTGTAAATGTTGATGGTTGTCCATATATGGTTCAAGGTACAATGACACAAGGTGAATCTGAAACTTGGAGAAGTTTCCGTTGTCTTTTAGTCACAGCTTCAAAATGCAGGGATGTTTATACCCATATGCTGAAAACTGGAAGTAATATGAAGCCCATTTTTAATCTAGTCAAAAACATTCTCTGGGAACGGAAATTTTTTCAAACGAAAGCGATGGCGTATGGAACAAAAAATGAACCCATTGCTCTAAAATATTACGAGAAGATAAAACTGGTTAGTGTTGAAAATACTGGTCTCTGGGTTAACCCAAAATATCCTGGGCTTGCTGCTTCACCCGATGGCCTGGTTATTGACCGAACAGCTAATCCACCCGAGGGTTTAGTGGAAATAAAATGCCCAAAAGTCATGGAATGTTTCAAACCTGAAGAAATTGAAAAGCTAAAACCAACCCAAAGAAATAGTTTCTGCTGTAAGTTGAAAGATGGCTGCCTATCTTTAAGGCCGAATCACAAATATTTTGCACAAATACAAATGCAAATGGCCCTAACAGAGAGAAAATGGTGTGATTTTGTTGTTTGGACACCAAAAGGACTTTCAACTGAACGTATTCAATTTGATGAAACACTTTGGCAAACAATTTACCCAAAATTGATAGAATTTCATAGAGGCTTCCTGATTCCGGAATATTTCGAGCAACGTATACCAAGGAAGCTCATGCCTTTTGACCTAAGGAAATATGTCGTGAATGGCCAGCTTCGTAAACTAGTCAGCTAATGATTTTAAGTTAAATTTTAACCCCATGTACCTGATATTTAAAGTTGAATTTTAACCCTATGTACCTGATCTTTATGTGATAAATGATTGTACTTGATCTTTATGTGATAAATGATTGTAAGGATACTATTGTAATACTAATCATACTTTTTTTTATTAAAAAAATGTTCCTAAAACCAAAATTTACAATTTTTACTTGGTAATCAGTAGTATTGTTAATATTTAACAATTGGTGTTTGGAAGTTTACAAGACACCCAATAACAAATATAATTTCGTTAAAGATTCCTTGCATTGTTAATGGAATTTTCCTTTTCAAAATTCTCCACCGTTTCACTCGACCAATTGAATGTTCCACAAATATTCTTAATTTAGCAATTTCTTTCGTTTGAAGTTCCTCTTGGGGAGTGAGATTATCTCTTCCATACAAGAAAGGAGGTATGTTAAGAGTGGCTTTTTTCTCTAGAAGGTAATCTGCAATTGTAAAACCTCTGTCAGCCATTACGCAGTCGAGGGGGTCCAACAAGTCTTTTAATCCAGATTTTATAAATATCTCTCGGTCTGAGATAGCGCCCTCAAAAGCTTTTGAAATGAAGGTTATAGCACCAGTTGGTGAGCAGCCATATAAAACTTTATAGGTTGTATTGTTCTTGTAGTTTGAATACATGTTTCCTTGTTGAGAAAAATTGCTTGGTGACTCTGTGAAGAATTCCGTGCAATCAATTATTACCCGAACATTTTTGTGGTTTCGGAAACACGTTGGCAAATGTGCTTGAATAACTGAGCGTGGTGGAAACATTCGTGGTTTTAGCTGTTGAAATTCTTTGTTAAGGAAAACGACCCAAGTTGTTACAAAACTGTTTACTGTGCTTTTACTAAGGTCAAACCGATAAGCGATATCTTGTTCAAGGAAACCACATCTTAATCGAAGCAGAGTAATAATTATTTGTTGAACTATGCTAAACCTTGAAGACCTTCCAAATTTTTTTGGTTTATTTTCATATTGTTTATGTCCATTCCAATAATTTAAGTTTGACGCGGCGGGACCAAGAAATTCCAAAATAGCCAAAATTTGAGAGAAATATAACCCAGTGTAAAAAAGGCACCGTTTAGAATCTGTTCTAATTTTGTTCTCAAATTCTGTTATCTTCGCAACTTTTCCGTTTTTACCACAAACACAGTTGGCACGCTTATTATTCAAATCTTCAATTTTTAGTTTTAGCGCCTTGTTTTCTTCCACTAATCCTGACTTTGTTTGTGTTAGCTTGCTTGCCATTATTGGAGTGCAGTCAATTTTAACGTTTTTAGTTTTAATTTCATTGGTTTGTGTTCCAAAAACCTTATATCCCTTCTTTCTGTTAGTCTTTCTTAGACTCTTTCTTTTTGTAATGTTGGAACTAAGAAGTCTGCTACGATTTATCGAGAATGAACAAGATGCACGTAGAGTAGTTTTTGCGCTACCTAGGGAAAGACTGGTGCTAGTTTCAGTAAAGTTTGTACCACAGTCGTTTCCTTTAGGAGTTGAAGTTCCGAGAAATTCCTCTTCCGTAAACAAAGCTGGATCAGTAGAAAAAGGTTTTCTACTTGTATAACTAGCATTTGAAGTTGTGACACTAGAGCTTTCTCTAGCATTTGGAATTTGAGATTCGTTAACTTCGATGGTTGGAGTTGAAGCCACGAAAGGGAACATTTCTTCTGTTGGAGTTAAAGAACCATGTTTCATTGAACGAACCGCTTCAATAGGACTGTCTGGGGTTGATTGCAGACACTATATTTATATGTATTATAGTTAATAGTAGATTGCTTAAAAATGGCGTTAAGCGATAAAAAACCTTACCAAACTTGGTGAGAAGAAACGTTTCTTTTTGGGTAAAACATCAAGATTACTCTGAATTTCAGAGTTGTTCAGTTCAACCAGTGTCCTCTTCCGTTCGCAACTACTACTCTTCCCGCTCATTAGATCCTGTTATATTTGAAATTAAGTTATAACCATTCAATTAGGAAGTGGTGTAGTAAAAGTTTACCATTTGTATCTCTTCATCATACGGAACCGGGAAAGGATTTCTTTCTGTTGGGCCATTGTTGTCAACAAAATGCAGTGAACAAACATACCGGTTTTTGGTAACAATATCCAACGAGTCTAGCCTACCGCAGCACCTAAGCCACTTAATCGATTTTAAACAGGTATCACAAACCAACTCTGCGTGAGTAGGGTCACCCTGCCTATACTTCAAACAAGGTTTATAAAATGGGAAGAACTTAATTGTAGAGTTCTTTAAACAATAGTTATGATCATGATCTTTTTTCAAAGCCTCATTAAGATTTGCATTGCGAGTAAAAGATTTACAATTTAAGTAGAAACAGTTTTTAGAGGTTTTACTAGTATCCTTAGACGGTCTACCCCTCTTCGGGATACAGTTTAAATTCATTCTTATTATTATAATTTAATTAATTGAAGACTATTGAGCAAGAAAACGAACTTACATACTCTAAAGAGCATGTTTGTTAAGACTAAAGACTGAATCCCTAGGCCTAGCCCTAGACCGTAGGAGAACGAAAGCAGACGACTGAAAATTTTGATCCACAGACTATTTATCTCATCCACACCATAGTATATAATATGGTGTTTGTACAGCTGCTAAAAATTCTTGCTGGCAACCCTGCCACTCCGAAAATGGCGGCCGCTTTTTTTTTAAATCTCCGGAATGAAAAGGGGGGGGATGAACTGAGGTTTTTTTTAGCATATCGAACAAGACTATTTAGTATTAGTTTAGCTGAGCGTGGTTTCTATCCACGGACCTCTGGGTTATGGGCCCAGCACGCCTCCACTGCGCCACTCTGCTTACATGATCATAGTATGAACAAACTAACTTATATCAAAATAGCAAGTGCTATTTTGCATTAATTTAGCAGAGCGTGGTTTCGATCCACGGACCTCTGGGTTATGGGCCCAGCACGCTTCCACTGCGCCACTCTGCTTACATCACCATTATATGAAAAACTAACTGATACTAAAATAGCAAATGCTACTTTGCATTAACATAGCAGAGCGTGGTTTCGATCCACGGACCTCTGGGTTATGGGCCCAGCACGCTTCCACTGCGCCACTCTGCTTACATCACCATTATATGAAAAACTAACTGATACTAAAATAGCAAATGCTACTTTACGCTTATTTACGCTTATAGCTCATTATTATTACCACATAGGAATTATCAGGAGCATTGCTTTTTACATCAAGGAGACATATTTTCAGCCTACGAATGAGGTATTGTGTGTCAGATTCTCGATTACAAACGTCTCATCTCGATTGTTCATAAAAGTTAGCATCCCAAGGCGAGGCCGAATGTATTTACTGTGGAGTAAACGGCAGTTGAACACAACAAAGTTTTTCTCTCCTAACATTTTTTTTCTTGGTGCCAATGCCAGGTGGGAAAAAATGGAATTTCCCTTTCCAACCCTTAAAATTTCCCTGGTTCAGGATGCTGCCAGATTCCGCGCATAGAAAATTATAGAACTATTGCATGACGTCTGTTTTGGTGATGTATTTTCGTCTGATAAATAATTGACCTAATGTCGTCGATACTAACGACCACAATAGGTCAGTTATTTAGCAGACGACTTTCGATATTTGGAAATTACTAAAAACAGTAGCAAGGCTGCCATCTAATGTGAATCCAAAGTAATTGATAAGTCAATTTGATAAAGTTGTTTATTTTTTTATGTTGAGATTGTTGGCTTTGAATTAAATATTTCTTCCCATGGAATTTCACGAGATTTAGCAAATTCTTCGTAGAATTTCCCTTTTCCCTTTCTACTGGCGCCAACTAACGTCTGCCGCGGAATGTTGGGTCTCACTAAAAAAATCCCCCCCCCCTAAAAGGTACGAAACTTCAATTTCTGCTAGGTGTGGTTATATAACCATGCAGACCTAGCTTTGCGCTGATGATTTGTGTGTATATATGTTTGTGGCCGGGGTACGCCATGAACAAATGTGGCTAGAAACCGATTAAGACGAGATCCGCTACCACATTGGAGCTCGTAATTGGAAAAAATTGCAAAAAAAAGTACATCAGTTCTTATCAATTTTTAAACCTTCATTGTGCATGTGTTTTCACCAGTAGGATTTAAATATAATTCTCATATTTTTACAAACTTATTACGTTCGAATATTTTTAGTTTATCATAGTTTAGATTCAAATTTACTCCATTATCTAAAATTCCAGCTATTCCTCCGTAGGCCGATCACGTCTTCTGCTATTTTACCCACGACGTACGACAAGCGCATGCGCGGAAAAATTTGCGAAAAGGTCTATTCTCACCCGCTCGGACCGGTTCTACATCCATCCCATTCCTCTCCCCTCTCTCTCTCTCACTCAGCAGAGTTCATAGATACTTTCGTTCTCTCTCCTATCTCTGCAACCTTCTTTCAACAAGAGACTATAGAGAAGGCAGTTTAGTATCAGGCTGGCATATGAAGCCTTTTGCCTCTCCAACCGCGAAGTTATATCTCCTGGCCTCGGATAAGATCATGCCTCCTAGTTGAAGAGTTAGAGAGAGAGAAGTGGACCGTGCCTCTGACAAAGCTCTCTCCGATAATCGCACTCTATTCGCGACAGTTTCATTACAAGCGAATTTAGGCGAGGATGTATAGTACTGGCCTGGCGAGTGAAAGGTCCGCGGTTCGATTCTCCGTCGAGGAAGAAAATTTAAAAATATTATAAATTTAAAATAAATCGTTCACATGAAAAATATGGAGCCATCGCCACCTAGAAGTGACTTTTCAAAGCACTATTTAAAAATAGCGAACGAAACATCATCATCTTCTACACAACACGTCAAACTAATAACCACATCGTATATACGATGTGGCTAAAAACGTTTCAATAACAAGATATGCCCCAAGGCAAATTAACGCTTTTTGCAGTGTGATATTGTCTTTAACGAAACCCGAAATTAGGGATATTCACACCGGCAACGTCAGTTCGAAGCAAAGGCGTGGAAAATTATAGGAAAAGTATCGATGGCTTAACAACAATCCGTAGTGGCGCAGACGTAAAATATCCGCATCCCACACCGGCGACGTCAGTTTGGTTCCCGCTACCTCCGAGAGACCGCATTTTCTTGTCGACAATATGATCGAATTTAGTATAGATGTCGCTAGTGCGGTGGAGAATCAAATTCCGGCGAGCTCTGCCGCGTAATTTAAATTTACGATAATGTACGGGAACGCGAAACAGCCAGCCGTCCTGCCAGCTAGCCAGTCAGCTAGTCAGCCTGCTTCCAGGGGTCTCCGTATAAAGCTTTTGATATGGGCAAAAAGCTTAAAAAACCAGCCTTATACATTGAAGTCTGTATGAAGTCTTATCTCTCATAGAATAATTTCTTTTAAAAGTTGTAGCGGAAAACATAATTTTATGTAGCAGCGAATCAAAGCTAAAGTGTAAAAGTCTCCCCAACTTATTATTCGATTTACTATGTGAAAAAATTGCTTATCTTCGTTTTTATGACATTATGTATCAACATAAGCATATCAAACCACCCGTAAGCGTGAATCGGCGGTAAATTAGCCACAGGCATTGTCTGGGTAAAACTCGCGAGACAAATCATCCTGGTGGCACAAAATTGAAACTTTATTCAAATCGCGCAAGGGATGCTACCGGAAGCTTGGGAATAAATACAAGGATTAATATACAGGGTGTATCTGAAATGGACGTAGGAGCGGAAGTATTTGGGTTCCTGGGGCCAATATAAGGCGAAACTGTGGTATGACATTTTGTCGTACGCCAACCCATTTGGAAGTTACTTGAACCTAACACTTGCAAGTTTGCATAAATCACAGCATGTTGACTTCACCGAAAACAGTAGGAATTAAGTTCAAGATAGTATGATTATTGCAAATTAGTGGTTGCCAGCTCAAACGAAAAAAGCCTCATAGCCATAGAGTTCATAGTCAATTTTTAAGGAGTAGAAAGTCGTACAGTTGGTGACTCATAAAGAGCATAAATGTAAAACAACATGTTACGATTTAGTGTGTTGAAACAACTGACCGATACTAACGGTAAACTGGCAGCGATAAGTAGCGCAGTCTAATAAGGAACACCGACATTTTGCTTCATTCTTCAAACAATCGAAAGGTTGCATTTAGTTTGAAGATTAGGTTAAAGTTGCAACTTATCGAAATCGGTATTCGTGAATAATGTTAGTGTGCGAATGTTTGGGATGGGATGTTGGGCAACGCCTGTTAAGGATTAAATTTTACTAATTAATATGTAAAATTTAATCCCTATAAAAATCGACAAATAATGAAGAAACCTAAATGTTGAAAATGAAATAAAATTTCTTATGGTTCAAAGTGACCAAAAAAGGGAACATTCC
The DNA here is from genome assembly GCA_019434445.1 of Phalangium opilio. Lineage (NCBI taxonomy): Eukaryota > Metazoa > Arthropoda > Arachnida > Opiliones > Phalangiidae > Phalangium > Phalangium opilio. The sequence continues at coordinate 108,690 of JAEQBA010001334.1, forward strand.
TTTCTCCAAAAAATTACAGTGAGGGAGTAATGGCGTTTTTCTTGGGGCCTCACCCGAAAATTCACCCGTATCAAATTAAGTACGCTATGTTGAATAGCCTATCTAGGAGGTGGCTTCATGAAACCTAGCATTCCTTCTCAAGGTCACACACTACTAACTTGTTCAAGAAGGGTTGAAAGGCTCGTGATTGGCCTACACTGATTACGAGGTACCACCAAAAGTAATAGTAGAGAAAAATTTTGAGAAGAAATTTTCGTTCTTAACCTCGGAACCGAACGGATGACAGCAAATAAAATTAACGAAAATTTGTGAAAAAACCAAAAGTGGAGGGTTAACTTAAAACTAAGAAAAAATTTCGCAAAAAAATTAATAAACGATTAAACCTTAGTAAATTTGCAGACCACCCTAAAACTTTAGACTTATGACGTTTACTAACTGGTAGCAATCTGCCAGCGTTGAGAACGACAGGAGACATACGTGTAATGTGAGAAGCAATGTAATGTACCCATAAGGAAATGTACATTCTTACTCCTTAGAATTATTCTATGACAATTGCTATTAAAAACGGTAAAAAAGGTACTTCTTTCAAAGTGTTTTAAAGCATGTAAAAAATAATTTGCTAATTTAATGAAAACAAGACGTCGCCGGCTATGTAGTCTTGTACACAAACCAAAATGAACGCCTTTGCAACCTTTCGATTGTTTGAAGAATGAAGCAAATTGTCGGTGTTTCACTGTTTCTTATTAGTTTCCGCTACTTATCGCTGTCAGTTTCCCGTTAGTATCGGTCAGTTGTTTCAACAAACTAATCGTAACATGTTATTTTACAATGATGGTCGTTATGAGCCACCAACTGTACAACTTTCTATTCCTTAAAAATTTACTCTATGGCTATGAGGCTTTTTTTGTTTTAGCTGGCAACCACTAATTTGCAATAATCATCCTATCTTGAACTTAATTCCTACTGTTTTAGACGAAGTCAACATGCTGTGATTTATGCAAACTAGCAAGTGTTAGGTTCAAGTAACTTCCTAATGGGTTGGCGTACGACCAAAAAAAGTGATACCACAGTTTCGCCTTATATTGGCCCCAGGAACCCAACTACTTCCGCTCCTACGTCCATTTCAGATACACCCTGTATATCTTAAACTTACCTATTATAAGCTCTACCTCTCTAATACTTGTAATCATAACATTGTCGTCTGCTAGTGGCTAAGTGGGGCCAAAACGTGGATTTTGAAGTTCATGTCTTCCAAAAAGATCGGGGAGGCGTGGAAGGTAATGTTTATTTATTTATGGGCCTATTTATTTCGGAAGGGAGACTATACCGAACTGTTATAACAGTTTAAGCGGCGCCTATAAATTAAACTTACTAAACCGATTACCGCTGCCATTTATTGCAGAAGCAGACGACTGCTTAGATTTTCGGGTTATAAGGTGGTAGGGGGAATCGGCAAGGAGAGAATTTCTTCATTTTCCCTCGAGGTGGCGTAGAACCTTAAATTTCTCTCTTGCCGCTTTCTGGCGCTCGCTTATGGTATTAATTGATAAAAACTAGTTGGATTTGTGAAAAACTGAGCTTAATGAGTTTCATTTCATTTATTAAAAACTGATAATATTGCGAAGTGGAGAATAAACTAGTCCATTTAACTGTGATGACTCTATAAGAATCAAAAATATATGTAGCTCGACTGTGATCTTTGCAGCTCTTTTTCAAACTCAGAAAACCTTTCAACGGAAATGTTATTATATTGATTTTTTTATTATTGTTATTAGCCTTAATAGATTTTCTGTCAATTTTATTCTTCCTTTGAGGGCCGAACACACATAACTAAATTTTTTTCAAGGGAATTTAAAATACAGGGTGATTCTAAAATGGTGGTATAACCGAACTACTGCGGGTTCTATGAGCGATTTTAAGTCGAAAATGTTCTATGGCATTTTGTCATCCAGGCCACCGTTTAAAAGTTATGATAAGAATCATTTACGGATGACCCCTTAAAATTAATTAAATTAATCAAAAGCCCAGCGGGTTGAATACATTTTTTAAGGGGACTCACGTGTTTAGTAATCGCGCGTGCGCGATTTACTTCCCCGTGAACTCCATAAAGAAGTCCTCCACCAATGTAAGCTTGGAAAAGGGTTCAAATGGGAAGATTCATGCCGAATTGAGAAAAACCTAACCCAATGGGGAAATGCATTGAAAATTTAATAAAAAAGGACCAAATGGGAAGATTCTTGCCGGATTGAGAAAAACCTAACAAACAATCAACAAAGGTTTAATGTGCACTCTCTTCTGAGAATCGCAAAAAGAAGTGAAGCTTTTCAAGCAAAATTACACGTATTTTTGTTTAAAGCGGATCAAAACTTAATTTTAACAATTTGATCGTCAATGGAGTAAGAAGTTACGGAACACATGGGCAATGTAACGTAAAAATTGTAAAGTCAGAAGCCAAATTAAGAAATCAACTAAATGTCAGTTTTTGGCGGTGTAGCGTGTTTTGCCTCATGGAATGAGAGTCTGTTTAGATGTTCTCACATTCGATTCTCAAAACTTGATGAATCGCTGGCTTTTGATTGCTATCGTGACTGTAAAGTCAGTTGGAATTTGGAAGGGTATTAAAGCTGCAAAACGCGCAAGAGTTCAAATTGTAGTGGTTTTCTTTCATCTTTGGCGGTAATTTGGAAATGTTTATGAATTTGGAAAGTTTATGAAGAGTGGACGTAATAACCCGCCAATGCTTTTCTGTGATGAATCCAAGAGTAAAAGTAGCATCGCAACGACCTTGACGACAAGTGGCCATTATCAGTTTAGTTTTTGATTAAGCGCTGTAATTAGTGGAGGGCCATACCAGAGCCCTCGAATCGCTTTTTACTCTCTGTCCATCGGGCGCAATACAGCAGTCTCATATGGTTCCAGTAATGTAACCGCGGCAATCAGAAGTAATGCAGGAAGCTAGGAATGAACCAAAGCATTTCCCAGGCGAGGGCGAAGTGGTCGAGCATACCTATCGTTCTAGGCTCAAAAAGCGGTTTTCTAAAACTTGGTTTTTAAAAAGCGGGTTGGTTTCGTTCACTGTCTGCGCTGTTTAAATCTAATTTGAAATAGGCTTAAGAATTGTTGGGAAGATCGTAGTCACGAGACTTTAGCACAGTAAAAGGCTGCACGTGCCATTACAAAATTTACAAATGTTGGCGCGCGACTCAGTTTTAAATTTCAAGAAAACCAAGGCTTTCTAAACACGTGAGTCCCCTTAAAAAATGTATTCAACCCGCTGGGCTTTCGATTAATTTTATTAATTTTAAGGGTCATCAGTAAATGATCCTTATCATAACTTTTAAACGGTGGCCTGGATGACAAAATGCCATAGAACATTTTCGTCTTAAAATCGCTCATAGAACCCGCAGTAGTTCGGTTATACCACCATTTTAGAATCACCCTTTATAGACACCCTTCTCGTGCTACTCAAGGTAATAACATTATGACATACTGGACGTCTTTAACAAACTGGTCCCATAACTTTAGTATGTACGTTTACTGTTCACCAAATTTCACCCGTATTTTTAATTTAAATTGTTATTGTGACGCAAATACATTATTAAAATACTGTATTTGCAATTATCTTTGGGGAAAATCGTTGATAAACGTGGTTTTTTTTGTGTCATGTTAACAAGGACAAATGTCTTTCTATAGGATTTCGACCTTGCAACAAAAATCTATTCGTCCAGTCAATATCCTACAATATCTGCTGTTATGCCTGCCTATTTCTGGTTGGTCGATAAGTTAGCAAAGGATCATAATGATCCAGTGATCAATGGTGCGTGTATGGTAGCTAAAGAAAAATTAGCTAACTACATTGAAATGTCTCGCACAGAAGCGTTTTGGGTGGCTATGGGTAAGAAGGTTTCCATACAAAATTACATTTACACAACGGGATGCAGATTATGTCCAAAAATAGCACGCAAGGCATATATCTGACGGTATTTTAAGTGTAGTTCTAGGAACTTGTCCTTAAAAGGAGGGTGAAAAGGAAAATCAAGTGATTTTCCACAGTTGCAAAATGTTTTGATAATGTTTCTAGAAAGTATATATGTCAAAAATTAACACACTTTTTACGGGGTATAAAGTGTCTGAAAAGTTTTATAACTCTTTGGGCTAAAGCGCTCCGTTTCGAGGTTGTGGGCTCTCAAAAATAGGCTGGAAAAAGTAAAACTCTAATATTTAAAGTAAAAATTCGTATTATGGCTTTGGCCCAATTATTCTACATTATTGACCATGGGGAAATTATCAAACAAAGTTCAAACCTAGTAGACCATGAAAGTTTCGAAAGGTCCGCTAACGTTCAACCGTTGTTTTTAGTAATGGTTTAAATTAATTACATGTTGAACAACGTAGCTCAGACGTCTGTTAATGGTTTCTTCAGCTTTACTGGTACATAATTGTATTCTTAATTTCGGTTGAAAATATTCGGAAGACCATGTTTACGATTACAAAATTGTTCAAACATGGACATCATCAGCGATTAAGCAAACAAGCACGTTTATTTCGAATTATTGGTGAACACGTTCGAAGATTTCAGAGGTGTTACAAATGTCATCATATCCATGAAGTATACTTTGTTGTAAGTCTTGGATATCGCCAACTTGACTTTCCACATACCAAGTCCTTGAGATAGCACCAAAGAAGCAATGTGCACTGGTTTAGGTTTGAAAATCTTGCTGACCACGCAACTGTCTAACCTCGACCTACCCACCTCCGAAGGAACGCGACATTAAGATAAACTTGAAGAAGGGTAAAATGTGGTGATGGTCCATCATGAATAAACTACATCATAGTCGCAACCGATCATGCATGATGGCGCACCAATCCTTTTTAATCTTTGAGAGAAGTTCGCGTTGTACAAGACAAAGAATATTTAATGGATGTTCTAACATCCGCATCGCGTCAGGAATCTTTGAACGTGTTAACCAATCCTTCAAAAGACGCGCGCAAGTCGGCTTAAACATTGGTGCCCAGTTTCAACAACCCTGTAAATATAATTAAAGTGTCTTCCATTTCTTGTAATAGAAATGAAGAGTAACACTCCGTTAATTTGTTAGTAAATCTCAACAAATTACCAACGTCTAAGCTACTTAGATATTAAATTGGAATTATATAAAACCATTAATAATAAGAAACGTATTAACGTTCGCGGACTTTTAAACACATTCACGCTCTTCTAGGTTTGAACTTTTTCGATAACGTCCTTATGGTCTTCAATCTAACTGTCACAATACTGAACCATTTCCTTTCTTTCGGCCAATCTTTTGAGAGCCCAACTCCGAGACGGAGCACTTTAGCCCAAAATTTCATATCTTTTCTGACGTCTTTGACTCGAAAACGCGCTAGTTAAGTTTTTGCAAACTTGCCAGAAACACACTGTATGTAATTAGATTTAATGTAATTGAAAGCCAAAAACTGTTAGTTTGAAGATGACATGGAATATATGAACTTCTCTTAGTTGTTGACCCGACCCTGAAGATGGATTTCATCCAAGCGAACTACCCAAAGGCTATGGCGAAAACAATAAAAGCGCAGGTCTTAGCTGTGTTTAACGCGTACTACGAAAGTAGTTCTCCATCAACAAGTATTAGTGGGTACACAGAGGAGTCTGTGGGCATTTTGTCTTACTACCCTAAACGACCACTGAGATTAACGAAGGGTTCAGAACTACTAAGGTATCTGAAAGACGATCTTCAACCTCCAAAAACGAACGTTCTTCAGTGGTGGAAGGTAAACCTATAGATAAGGAAAATCAAATGATTTGTTTTATCGACTCTTCTAGAATTACGAGATCTATGTATACGGGATTTAAGCTAGGCATTTTATGGGCGCGATCATGACCTATTGGTGAACGGTGTGCGCCTTAATTTGTTTGTGGCTGACATTTCCCGTTGGTGATCGCTCTCCGTACCCATCTCTCCTATAGAAGGGGACGGCAGCCTCGTAAATCCAGTATAGTGTAACATCCATCAAATATCTCGGAATGGTTTTAAAAACCGACAAAAGGTAGCACCTCCGACAAAACGCGTAACGCGCTGCTATCCAATGAACAAACTTTCCGTGGCACGCGCCTTATGCCAAAATTTTCATATAACACGAGTGTTATTTTTTGCATCTCGTGCTAAATGTTCAACGATATACAGGGTGTTTCTGAAAAGTCCATCACAAATTAAGGGGCGTGTTTATGGGACCAAACTGAGCGGAAAGTACCAAAGAACATGGGGTGTACAACATTTTGTTACGGAGATATGGCCTTCCAAACATTCGCCCCTAAAACAAGGAAATATCCAAAAATGAGGAGTAACACTTAAGACCGACTAACCAGCTTGTTTAAAATTACTAGACAATTTCAATAGCCTTTAATCGAACAATTGATTTCTACCTTTACTAATCAGAAGCGTATAAATGAGTAGAAGTATGCCTACGGTGGTAATGTAAAATTAATCCCAAGTGACATGATGTTTCAAGATCTTCCCAGCACCAAGTAAAATGGTTCTGATTGAAGGGACTTTTATTAGCACAGCGTAAACAACGTTATTTTCAGGAATTAGTCCAAATGTCCACGGGCGGCATTACAAAAACGAGGCAGTCTTTCGAATGATACTTGGACATGTTGGAAGATCCCTGGCTTGTTCCTGTTATCTCAAACCGTAAAAAGTTACGCAAATCTTCATCATCACGGACAACACTCTTGTACGTTAGGTATGACCTTGAGAAAACCTAAAAGGACATCTCGAATGTATTTGAAAAACCCATCTCCAATTAAGGGGCGTGTTGTTTGTTTCCAACAGAGTAAACTCGCCCAGAGAACAATTACAATGCAGAGCCACGTTTCGGCGTTAATGGCCCACAAAGGTGGTCCCAAACAAAAGAACAAACTTTAATTTGTTTCGTTCAGTAAGTGTTTCATGTGTCATAGATAAAACGCCATGATTAATGCACAAAGAGAATGTTATTGACAAGTTTTCGGACCGCGATGCTGAAATGTGGTGGTGCACCATCGTGCATGAACCACATTCTGTTTATTAAACCTAAGGGTACGTCTTCGAGTAGTTCTGGTAAATCGTCCCGTAAGAACTACAAGTAAGCCACACCGTTTAACCGGGGCTCTAGGAAATATGGCCCAATTAAATTGTCACCCACAATACTACACCACACGTTTAAGCTGAATTGTACTTTGTGAATTCTAACGCAAGTTGCGTGTGGTTTTTTCTTAATCAGCAAACCAATTGGCGGCTGCTTGTTTTTGGATCGTCCTCGAAAATAGTGAGAACTTCGCCTATTCTTAAAAAACAGAGCACTAAAACAGAGCACTATGTTTTTTAAGAAAGGAATAAAAGAGGTTTCACGTACATGTGTTTGTTTTATTAAACTCATAATTCAACGAAGTCTGTTACAATGCCTTTCTTCACAAATGCCGAATATGCGGATATGCACCTAATGTATGGACTAGCCGAGGGGAATGCCGCTGCAGCTGTACGCTTGTATCAGGAAAGATTTCCGCAGAGGCGACTACCAAATCGACTGACGTTCGAGGCTGTGGACAGACGTTTGAGGCAAGATGGACGAATCCAACCGGCTGGACCTCAACCTAGAGCGAGAGCCATCCCAGAGGCCGTAGAAGACGAAGTTCTCACCATTTTCGAGGACGAGCCTGAATCAAGTACCCGCCAAGTTGGTCGCCGATTAGGCGTAAACCACACGCTCGTGTGGAAAATCCTCAGAAGCCACCGGTTTCATCCTTTCCATGTTCAAAAAGTTCAAGGTTTGAATCCAGCGGACTACCCACGACGCACGGCGTTTTGTCAGTGGTTTCTGGCTAAAGTAAACGATATCGATTTCCCACGGGATTTGTTGGTTACTGACGAAGCTAACTTTTCACGGGATGGTATTATTAACTTACATAATAAACATCAATGGTCCCAGCTAAACCCCCACGCAACTTGCGTTAGAAGTCACCAAGTACAATTCAGTTTAAACGTGTGGTGTGGTATTGTGGGTGACAATTTAATTGGGCCATATTTCCTAGAGCCCAGGTTAAACGGTGTGGCTTACTTGCAGTTCTTACGGGCCGATTTACCGGAACTACTCGAAGACGTACCCTTAGGTTTGGTAAACAGAATGTGGTTCATGCACGATGGTGCACCACCACATTTCAGCATCGCGGTCCGAAATTATCTTAACGCGACCTTCCCTTTGCGGTGGTTAGGTCGAGGTGGACCTGTGGAGTGGCCTGCTCGATCACCCGATCTGAACCCTTGTGATTTCTTTCTTTGGGGCCACCTGAAAGACTTAGTTTATCAGACTGAAGTGCCCGATGTTGAAGAGCTACGTCGACGAATAATTCACGGCTGTCAAACAATTCGCGAAACTCCAGGCATTTTTCAACGTGTAAGGGAATCATTTGTAAGACGTGCTAATGTGTGCCTTAACGCGGGTGGTGAACACTTTGAACAATTTTTGTAACTAGTTGCAATTAAATGTTAAAACTTGTCAATAAATTCATTTTCTTCGTGCATTAATCATGGCGTTTTATCTATGACACATGAAACACTTACTGAACGAAACAAATTAAAGTTTGTTCTTGTTTTTGGGACCACCTTTGTGGGCCATTAACGCCGAAACGTGGCTCTGCATTGTAATTGTTCTCTGGGCGAGTTTACTCTGTTGGAAACAAACAACACGCCCCTTAATTGGAGATGGGTTTTTCAAATACATTCGAGATGTCCTTTTAGGTTTTCTCAAGGTCATACCTAACGTACAAGAGTGTTGTCCGTGATGATGAAGATTTGCGTAGCTTTTTACGGTTTGAGATAACAGGAACAAGCCAGGGATCTTCCAACATGTCCAAGTATCATTCGAAAGACTGCCTCGTTTTTGTAATGCCGCCCGTGGACATTTGGACTAATTCCTGAAAATAACGTTGTTTACGCTGTGCTAATAAAAGTCCCTTCAATCAGAACCATTTTACTTGGTGCTGGGAAGATCTTGAAACATCATGTCACTTGGGATTAATTTTACATTACCACCGTAGGCATACTTCTACTCATTTATACGCTTCTGATTAGTAAAGGTAGAAATCAATTGTTCGATTAAAGGCTATTGAAATTGTCTAGTAATTTTAAACAAGCTGGTTAGTCGGTCTTAAGTGTTACTCCTCATTTTTGGATATTTCCTTGTTTTAGGGGCGAATGTTTGGAAGGCCATATCTCCGTAACAAAATGTTGTACACCCCATGTTCTTTGGTACTTTCCGCTCAGTTTGGTCCCATAAACACGCCCCTTAATTTGTGATGGACTTTTCAGAAACACCCTGTATAGAGCGTGCCACGGAACAAGGCAAGGTGTTACACGATTAGTTGGAGGCGCTACTTTCAAATTATGCATGAAATTTGAATCGAAATTAATTTTTAAAACCATTCTTAGATGTTTCCTGGATGCTCCACTATGCACAGAACTCTTTTTATTAATATTAGAATGATAGATCAAATGTCACTTGACTTTTTTAAAGACACGGCTATTCGAGTTGGTATGAACTATAAAAAATAACATTGTGATTTTCAATATTATCAGAAGTATACAATAATTATCTTCGAGAACATAAGGACCAAGGTTACTAAACAGAATCAAATACGCCGTAAATAGTACCCTCGTCATTACCCTATTAGCGCTTGACTATTTTCCAAGGCACGCTTGTGAGTTTTGGCCCATGTCAAGACGCGGTGGGTTGATTGCTTAGGCTTTTGTATCGAATAGATCTGGAATTCACTCCAACCGAATTTCGATTAGCATGAAAGTAAACATTAAGTGTGAACCTTTGAAGAATAATATGTTAATGAACTAAAGTATAAGATGATACATTGTGTCATCCTTCGGCTATTATGAGCTTCTGATATTACACGTTAATTTTGTTGCAAATACATATGTTAATTTGAACTATATGGATATGTATCAAACCGGGTCACCTGTCTAAAACTAACCTTTTTGGCTTTATGTCCTGCAAGTTCAGCATAACCTTATACTTACTAGGCTAATGAAGATACGTATCCGGGAGTTGCCAACATGGCAAGGGATTTCCTTGCCATTCCTGCAACTTCGGTGCCTTCGGAAGAAGTTTTTCCAAAGGGTTGAATCTTGTCACGTGTAAGAGAGGAAGCCTTAATCCAGAAACAATCTCTAAGATGATGTGTTTAAAAATGTGGTGGAACAAATTGTTGGAAAGACTCAATATTAAAATAGATGAAAGTAAATAAAGACTATTAAAGGTTTCATGTGTCCGTTTATCGATAATTTACTTCGAAAATACTTCCACAACGCAAAAGTAGTTTTCAAGCCCGGTAATCAAAGACGTTAAGTTCACACACACTCATTTCACTTTGCACACTAAAACCTGTGGAATTTTGCTATTATTAACATGGTATTTGATGGTTATAAGGTGGTATAGAATGATTCATAAGGCGAAAATATCACAGATATATTTTTTAGTGCTTGGAAGATAGGATTTTGCAGCATAGTCCACCTACAACGTAATAACTATGATTTTTCGGATTTAATCGAAAAGATGGTGACAATAAGTGAGCTCGGCGATGTGATGTAATGAAAAGTCTTCCATAAATATCTGATACGTAGAAAACCATATACATATTAAATTCCACAAAACAATACTAGTGATAATATTCTAGATAAATGTATACAAGAAAAAAATTAATAGGTTATTTTTTAGAAATCTTAAATCACAAAATATTACGCTAAAAGTTAGACATTGAAGCAAGTGGATTTTGCAATAGAAAATATGTTGAATTTAACCGAACATAGAGTAGAACCTTTTTTTCAATATAATTGTTTTCGGAAAATCCTACTAACATTATTCAGTCTCAAACAATATCGTCTAAAAAAGTGGTTATGTTTAAACGAATAAACTTCTGAATAATTTTCGATTATTTGTAGTTAATCGTATTTTTCGGAAAAAATCGTTCAAAAAACCCTGAGCCCTAGCCATGTTAAGCTCTACGAGGAAGATCGTCCTTTGTCCCACTGTCCGAACAGCATCTTAAGCGTGTAAGTCTTAATTTAAAAAAAAACTTTTAATATCTGGGCCTTCAGTCACTAGCTTAACTCTCTTCTTATCGATACTTTTTAGGTCTTGGTTAAATCCAAGACGTTTTGATTAATATGCTTAGATTTATTGGTCAACGAAAGGTTTAAAGGAATATTTGAATCATTTGATTCGTTCAAGCAGCTGCCTTGCACGTTACAGAAGTTTTCAATTTGCTTGTTTTTCCAAGACTTTTTCCAAAAGTTAATGTTGGTACTAAGAATTGGTGTCGAAGAGTCTGTTTTAAAATAATTTAAAAAGAAAGAAAAGGAATTAAAACTAAGAAAAGGAATTAAAACTAAGAAAAGAACTCAATTTGCCGTTGAACCAACTATTTTGTAATGAGAATCTGCAGCCGAAGAAACGTCTGGATACATTAAATTACATTGCAGGATTTATTATGCGAAGGCTAAATCAGAAGAAATGTCCTGCAATTATTGTTAATGCTTTATTAAAAAATAAAACTTCTGCTTCTGAATGTGATAAAGAAAATGCTAGTGGTGATTATGAAGCCTGGACACGTGCTCTCGATAGAGGAAAGTTAATGCTCGTAACAGATGAATGTTTTGATTTGTTTCAAAAAATGAAAGAGGTTTGTGATAACTTTAACAAGTACAATGTTTCTCAGTTAAGAGGGGCAAAAATTAAAGATCTGGCATCTAAGGCAATTTTGGAAGAACTCACAGATGACTGGAAAAACTAACAAACGGAGACATTATATGGTTTCGCAAAGTCATAGACATTTTTTTGAATACAAGGGGTAAAGTACTTGTCAAAGATTGCAAAGAAGAATACCAATACGAAAACAAGGAGTCAATAAAGAGAAAATTATCTCTCAGGAAAGCCCTTCAAGAAAAGAATAAAACTGAGGGCCAGAAATCAAGAACTCGTAATGGCGGAAAAGAGAATTCTTCAAAGAAGAAGGTTACAAAATTAAATAAGCCTAATGTGATAGCTTCAACTAGTCTCTCTGTTGATAGTTCAAAGGATTATAGTTTTTTAAATGATGAACCAGACGCAGGTTTGTTCCTACAATATATTTAATGTTTGCAAATAAAATAGTTACATGTTCCTCAGTTGAAAAAATTAGTAATTCACGAATCAAGTTTAGTATTTCCGCCAATTGCATCTCGGACCAGCCCTTTCAATGATTAAGTTTATCGATATTGCATTGATTCATTGTTAACATAACTGCAGAAAGCTTTATGGTTGGATTTTATCATGGAAGTTAACCGCTCATCCGTTTTTCGCTGAGCTTTCCTGGCAGCTTTTCTTTAACCATTTCGGGCCTTTTTGTAGCAGTCATATGCTTGTTCAACGAGAGTATTGTCGGCTTTCCGCTTCTTTAGTCTTGAATAGCGTGCCCAAGTTTGTTTCTTATAGTCATATGATTTTGTGGAACGTACATTAAAAGGTGGCCGAGCCGATGATGTTTTGTGGTAAGGAATATAATGCGAAATTTCTCGCTGTAGAGTTGAACAAAACCTCGACCAGAATGCATCAAGAGTTTGATTTTTCAAAGCCACTAACTTGTCTTGATTTGATAAAAAAAAACCCGAAAGTTTTCATAGTCGCCCTTGAAATAGTCACGTGTAGGTCTAGTGATGGGACTGGACGAAAATGCGCAATTAAATGTTAAAACATGGTCGCTGGACGCGATGGGCGACTGTTGAGATAAATTGTGAACCAATAAGTGATCCGACACTAGTAAAAGATCCAAGATTCTAGGTGTGGTACTGGCTTTTCTCGCACTTGTGGTTTCAACGACAATGATGATTTAGATCCTGAACCCGTTATAAAAATGCTTTTATTGCCAAAGTTGCTCCACAGAGCGAAGTAAAGTCCGACCACTCAATGTTTGGATAATTGAAATCACCCAAAAACAAAAGTTTGCATTTCTTCATCAAACAGTAGTCGTTGGCTATGGTTAGGACAAGGCGGACTTGCTCGTGGTTGTCAAAGGAAAGCGAGCGATATAAAACCAATAATAATATACTGTCCTTGTCATTAGTGCAAAGCACTGTTAAAAAGTCAGGACCAATTGTTGAAGACCATAAATCTTTCTGATTCGATTGAACAATATAAATGGCTTCGGAAAGATAGTCTTTGTGTATAAAAAGAGCTAACACCGCGACCATTGGCCGAGGCAACGCGATCCCGTCGAAACTAGTGAAATTTGGGAATAGATCTGTCACTATCCAAAATGTCCGGCTTCATCCACGTTTCAACTATGGCTACTATATTTGCCTTGTGGAAGCAAATCAGAGAGGACAATTCAGCGAACGCATATTGCCCACGTACACTTCTTATATTTGTATAAACGATGATAGAAGATCCCCGAAGATTGTTTGTGGTATTGGTTGAGTTATTGTTATTCGGAAGCAAGGCATTAGAGTGGTTGACAGTTGTAGAAGAGACTGACCAAGAAAACTCAGTTGACTGTGAAGGAACAGGTATTGGAGCTTCAAGAACGTCTAGTGTTTCATTGAAAATGTCGTACGTGGCCGAAGGGAGTAATCAACGGACGGATTGGATGAACTAGCAATGGAACGTAGAGCGGTGCTGGAAACTAGTTGGTAAAGAGCAAGCTTGATGAGCAACGCATTAAAAAGATTGCTTTGGCTGAACAGGTGTTATGGTAGGTAAATTCATAATGTCAGACGAAGGATGACTACCGCTTTCCTAGATTAATAAAATAATATGAAAATAATATTTTGGTCGTATGGATTAAAGGCTTTATTTTCCGGTACAGTAAAGTTTTGAACCTGCGAAATAGCATTTGTTTTACAGACTCGCATTTCCACAATAAAGTGCTCTTATTTACCCAGTATATGCCAAAATTCAGGTAGGTATTGTTGGCCGGAAGTGTTTCGCACATTTTCTGACAATTTACTTTACCACTGAAAATAATTACTTTTAAATAGGGGTTCTCAAATGTGCATTTTTAAAAGAGCAATTTCAAAGCAACGATGCTCAGCATGATGGAATTCAATGTTCAGGTTCACGTTTCTTTGATGACATTTACGAACTTGCATAAGTGAAATGGATGATTTGCTTTTAGTTTTCGCATTATGAACTGCACCTTTTAAATTTTTGGTTCTATAAACCTCGTTATTAAAATTGTCATTCGTTGAAACTCTATCAATAGCTCTTTAAAAAGGAAAAGCCGAGGAGTTTTAAAACGCAATGAAATATCTAATGGTAAAGTTTGTAACGGTAAATTTGATGAAAATTCGAAAACGTAATTTTTCCTTCAAAATTTGTAATATTACCATTAAATTTTCAATAATTAGCCTTGACTTCGGGTGAGCGCAGGTTGAGTACCTCGATCCGATGGGGAAGTTCCTTGGCAATTAGAATACCAATGGCCCCTATATCCTCCTACACATCTTACAATTCCCTCTGGGGGTTCGTGAAAGTCCCTTTCTTCTAAAAACATCTTTAACCCTTTACTTCAAAATCGACATTACCAAACGTTAGTTTCTACTCGCTGTGGTTGTGTAATTACAAACAAAGTTATGCGCTAAAAACCCAGTTATTTAGTTAGCTATAAATTGCCGTCACGAGGTTTACTTCTATTGTAAAAATCTAACCCTGATTACTTAAATGTGTATTGAACTTTCGGCTCACTCTGAACGGTTAAAGTCTCTTCATAAGAGACACAAAAATCAAAACCCATATTTTTTTCACCTCTGGTCTCAATTTTTTGGTTCATTATGCCTTAAAACAGATAAAAAACTTGATTTAAACCAAAAAATTTAAGTCTTGGCGTCCTTTGCATCTTTTTGTAACATATAAAGCAAGGTTTATGCTATTTATAAGTAAAGTAACATATAAACATATAAAAGTGGCAATCACCGGTCAACGGTGGACGCTCGAGAGCTATTTTCAACAGCTGCGTGATTATAAACAGTAAAGACATGTTTTAAGACTGTGGACCTTTGTGATAGTGATAATAATACGTCTACTAGGCCTAATTACTAATGTGTAGGGTACTCACAAGTTTTGAAGTAGAAGGCCTAACCTTGTATGTCATCTGCAGGTGGTCACTCGGCGTTTTTGTAATCGCTTTACCCTTAATCTTTGTTTCGACTTTAATAGGGGATCCAACTGGACTGGATTCAGGATTGGATTCGGCTTTAGTTGCAAAGAAATTAAAAGTGTCTCATAGCGACAATAACCCAAAATAGCTGAAAATTGAACGAAATCACGGATACTATTCTCATTTTTATTAATTTGAAAGTCAATAGATAGTTTACACCTATCTTTTACACCAGGAGGATTCATACCATTTACACCAGGATGCTGGGCTACCTGGAGGACAAAAGCAGACGAGTTTACGTCCTCCTGGTATAAATGGCATGAATCCTCCTTGTGTGTAAACTATCTATTATCTCATTTCGAAATTCCCTGACAATTTTAAATAAACTTTTGTTTGTAGAAAAATTAGAATATTGCCTTTACAAATGACTATTAACATGCTCTTATAAATACTAACTGTATTACAATAGGGAAAATTACCGAACCAAAACGAAATTCCCCGAGACTAAGCAATTTTAAAATTTCCCGACTTTTACTTCATATTTTAGACCTTTTATTTTAGAATTCCCTGACTAAACCATTCATGCAGTTACCCTGATTTTTGAATGTAGGCATTTCTTCGTTATACTTACATGATTTACAGCTGGAACCCGAAGAATTTTCAAAGCTGGACACACTGCTGGATTCGTCGGAACATAATTCGATTAAATGTTTTTCCAATTTTTTCCAGTTGGAAACACTGGGCTCGTCGGAAAATACTTCGATTAAATCCTTTTCCAATTTTGTCCAGCTGGAAACACTGCAGGGCTCGTCACCAAATTCGTCGCAACTTAATTCAATTAAACCTTTTTCCAATTTTGTCCAGCTGGAAACACTGCAGGGCTCGTCACCAAATTCGTCGCAACTTAATTCAATTAAACCTTTTTCCATTTTTGTCCTGTTGGAAACGGTGCGAAATCCCTTAACTTCTTCCGATTTCGTTGAATTTTCATTAAAATTAGGGAACAAACGTTTGAATTCCTTCGCTAATGATACGGCTACTTTGGGGTTATCCGAATAAAACAACATACTTTTTAACGGTCAGCGAAAAACGGGTAAAACACGGCAAGATATTTTTCGTTCCGCAGCTTGTTAAAAATAGTTCTGGAAACATACTTTACTTATGTTATATACTTCTGATTTTAAAAACCTACTTCTTTACTTATATATATTTCTAAAGAAAGATGCACGTGGAGATGCTTGGGGTGGTACGAGGTCAAGGGTTGTGTAAAGTTCCCTTGACTCGTTCATATCTCTCCATCATCCACGTGTTATCAATGGATTAGTTAGGGGCAGGGGAGTGAAGCGAGCTGATGACCAGCATTTGGATAAACCCAGCTCGTTTCCATTCCTTTATACCTGCCAGTTAGGCCTACAAACTCAATAAATGTTAGCCCAATAGGGGGCAATAGAACGGTTTTCGAGGGACCCTCGAATAACCAGCACTTGCAATCTGAAACGCGAATCGGAAGGAACAAATTCACTTGTGAAAATAAACTTTGGGATAAAATCCCACGGAATTAGTGAATTAAACTAATTAAACTAAACAATGGATAAAGTTAGTGGAACGGGAACCACAGCGGGAGGTAACATGGCAACGGCTACTACTTCAGGAAGTAATTCCAATCAGAACCTACAGCAAAACGTGGCTAGTTCTGTTCAATCAGAACTTGTAGGGCTTGGACTCACTTATACATTATCTGAAATTATAGATATTGAGATGTATATATTATTAATATATATATCAGAACAAATAATAATAATGACTAAGTTATTTACAAACAATAACATAAGTATATAGAAGACCTTTTTTATTCAATTGAAATTGTTAGTATACAATATTAGCGCTAGGTATTTATATTTGCGAATAATATTGGCAACTGAAAAAGGTAACATATTTGTTTATATTGGCTCTTTTCCGTAACCATTCATACAAGCTTTCTTTCTGATAGTGGTCTCTCACAGACATTGTATAGCAACGTTACCGTTACTAACGTATATCTATGAGAGGTTTAAATTTAATTCCGGCTTTGTTTAATATTTAAAAATATGCTTCAAGACGACATCAGTCGTTACAGCTGTTTGCGATGAAACTCGTGTTTCACTACGAAAGGGTTATCATTTTATGACTTTCATTACTCTTAGCTTGATTCCCTGGTGTTTTAATGATAAATGACACCAAGACGTTAATGAAATAACGTGTGTGTTTGGTATCAAAAATGATTTCAACGAGATATCCTCTCTTCAGTCTTAGAACTTGATTAACACAAGAGTATCAACGGATGTCTATGCGTAGGACGAACGTTACAAACACGGTGGGTAACTCTACTTTGAGAAAGTGACAAGTATTTATACACGCTGAGGTTTACTTGTAAATATCGGTGCCACAACAATAATAATAAAGCTTTAGTTACGTGGATATTCTTATCAGCAATGCATCTGGTTTACATAAGAGTCCTTTTAGTTAAATTCACTAGCGTTAAGTAATTCCCAGGTCAGTTCGGTTAAAGTAAAATAGCTTCATGCAGTACGCGATGTCAGCTGAAATATGCTTTTAAAATTTATGCACCTTTTTGTAAATATATTTTTAAATACTTTTAAATGTTTAAATGAGGTTTGACTTATTAATAATGGATCTAGTGCATTCCATAAGCGTACAATAAGTCCACAGCAATCACCTCAAAAACCACGTCCTGACGCGGGACATAAAATTGTGCACCTTTTTGTAAATATGTTTTTAAATAATTTTAAATGTTTTAAATGAGGTTTGACTTATTAATAATAAATCTAGTGAATTCCATAAGCCTACACTAAGTCCTCAGCAATCACCTCAGAAACCTCGTCCTGACGCGGGACATAAATCCACAAGCGGGGCTTTTCAAATAGTTAAGCCGTAAGAAAGTAATATGATGAATGAACAATACATCGCGTATGTGATTAGGTTTAGTAACCTTGCTCCAAATATAATAATCTAAGCTTGGTCTAGGAAGGGATATCCACACTAAGTCAACTCGCGACTTATTTACAAGTGGGTCCCTTTACAATGCATAGAGGGGCGGTGGCTAGCCCCTATGCCACAGCTAACCTACAGCGCCCTACACTAACTATTACCGTTATTCTGATGCTGAGAGAGAATCATGTTACAATTACCCCGCATTGTGGTACACCTCTCTCGAAGAGAAGTATTATATACATCTGTTATAATACATGAAGAACCAACCGCAATTTCATTAACGAGGTATTTATTTTCCGGTACAGAAAGTATTGACTGATAACGCGAATGAAAACCTTTCTTAAGATCTTTCAAGTTTGGTGCGAGAAAAATGACGAGTGCATTTCCATTTTCATTTCAAAATTGTCACATTAAGCGTAACTACTTCAAGTTCTTTGGAACTGTAAACTTAACGAAACTAAAGTGCAAAAAGGTTCCGGGCGCTACACTAGACGGAGTACATTTGTATCTGACTGTATTCTGATAAACATGAAATACTTCTCAAACAAAGCCTCTATGGTTTGACAAAGACACCTACTCACGCTGGCGTGGGTCTATATTTGGCTGTTTTTTTCAACCTAAAAACATTTCAACCCAAGAAACTAGAGAGCTGAATGGAAACAGTTTATTTCCATTTATCGCGGTAACCATTGAAAACCGTGGAAATGGATGGTTTTTCGGATCGGGAAAGGACGGAAAAACCAATATCGAATGAAAGTGGTTAAATTGATACATATTTTAGTTGGAAATGGTTAATAAATGGATAGAATCTATTTTCTATGGAAGATCCTAAAATTTTAAAATAAATAAAAACGGTTTCGCCACTGAATAAGGGCAGATATCGGCCTTTGACAGTATTACACGATATAAGGCAATATAACATAGGTGCCACTACTAGTCATCTCATTCTCGGAATAGATATTTTGAGGAAGTGACTCATGCCACTTGGCGACAGGCGAACAGGAGTCCCTGAGCCAAGTTAAATGTTTCTACAGTTCTTCATCCTCCTTATTTTTACTAAAATTCTTGAGGAAGAACCCGTATTGCAGTGGTAATTTTGGGCCAAACCAAGACGCTCAAAGGTTATATTCTTTCGAACTCTTTGGTAGGGAAATGCTTTTCTGCTATTGTTCATTTCGTTAATGGTTGGAACTGCAATAACGTTTCTTAATTGGGAATGGGAATGGTTGGTATTTGGAAACCACGGATCGGCAACGGATGGGGAGGTTGATGAAAAATATGGGTGGAATTGGTAAACAAAATTGGTATGGAAAAAATGGTAGCGTTTGAAACTGAAATGCAGCTCTCTAAAAGAAACTAAACCAAGTAAGCTTGGACTAGCCACATGTATTTGATTGAATTCTGGGAAACTTTGAAACATTTTGACAAAAGCCACTAAACCGAGAACGCTTGGGCAGGGACACCTAATCCCGCTTGTATTTAATTCAAGTTTATAGCTGTCCCACGTAGTGCAATGGGATTTTGGCCGAAGGGTTGCCCAAGAGAGGGAGAGCTAAGTTTACTTTAAAATTTGAGACTGAAAAAGAACTTAAAAGTCAACTTTATTCATTTGAATAAAATTAAAGGGTTGGTCGAACTAACGTCCATCAGAAGTAATTCGGTGTAATAATGAACTGATTTTAACAAACAAAATTATTACTTTAAACCATAAGCGTGACTCACGCGAAAGTGAAATAGAACTATGGGCAAGAGAAACCCAAAAAGACTATTGATAAAACCTTTTATTTGAAGGGTTAGTATTTCAATTTGAAACAAAACATTTCTAATTAAATTTTTGTACAGAGTTATGACACACATTTACAGTTCACAAAACAAAATAGGGTTAATAATCAAAATCAGTTTAGTTATTTAGTAATTTCTTTAGTTAAAGTTAAGGCCAACAAAAATAATTTAACATTTACTACTCGAAAACAATATACTCATTTCGCAACACGTTTCATTTTATTACCAACTGCTTCACATAATATATCAAAATGATGCCAAACATTGATGCGGGTACGCGGAATCTCCAATATGATGGCAATGGATAATGAAACGAAAATGGATCGCAACTAAGTTATGAAACCGTAAACGAGTAGCCAAAACGTAGGATTTAAAAACATGAAGATTTTAAACTGTCAATGAGGTCTGCAGATATTGCTTCAAAATGTAACATATTGTTGATATATAATTTCTATTAGTTGAAAAAATTCTTATGAGTATTAAAAAGATGTGTAATAGGTTGCAATTTTATTAATGGATTATAAAGTATATGACGAAATTATTTTCTTTTTTCTATAGAAAACGCTATTTACGAATGAACGCCGACATTTATTTGTAGATACGCCTTGTTTATATTTGGTTTGTTGTTATCAAGTCTAAAGTTACGATTATTAAACTGATAAAGTATTTCGATTATCACTGTTTATAACAGTAAATTGAATAAATATATACTTCTTTTGTTGTTTATAGATATTTGTATATAAACAAATTCATCGTCTACTTCAGTTACTATCCATTAATGCATATCGTATTATGTATAATGACATCATAGTCTTTGCCTTTCCAAACTGAAAAGTGTCATTTTTCCCAAGAATTAATCAGATACGAAATATTTTTGAGTTTAATTCCGCTTAGCAATTTGAAGATAAGACAGGTAGTCAACGAAAATAACAAACCACTTGAAAGACTCATATCTTTTATAATAGCTTAGCCAGGATATGATATGAAGAGTCCCCCTTCCAACTAGCTCGTTTAAGTTAAATTTTTAAGATAATTAAAAGTTAATGATTAAATTAATCGGCATGATTTCTACAGATTTGTGGTCCGCGATTCATACTTATACAATAGCAACAAGCAACCCAAACCTTTCTTCTCAATAAAAATCGTTTAAACAAGATGGCCCCGGCCAGATTAGAGCTTCATCGTTTGTAAGGCTCCATCTATCGAGAACATTGTGCCGTCACTGTTAACAAGGATAAGTAATCCTTAATCCCAATCCATTTTAATTCACCAACGACTCCCTATCACTTTCAAATTTACCAATGAAAGAAAATCTTCACTAGTGCATAGCTTTTCGACGCCTTTAACAGTGCTAAAACGTTTTCCCGAAATCTCTAATTGATTCTTAAAGTGTTAGTGCCATAATTTTCGTCATCCACAAACTTGAAATGCGAAAAAATCCTTGAAAAATCTAGTTTATATTATATGGTTACTTTTGTATTTGGTTTCGTAGAAATTTATAAAATTGCAATAAAAGTATTGTGTTTAAAATTTTGTTAGTGTCTCAGCCTATTTTATTCAGATTCATGCGGCATTAGTAGACTCGGGAGCAACGAGCGCTCGCGCTTGGCTTTTCGCGAGATGCCGTGAGTGACGTAGCAAGGAGAAAAATCCGCGAAAAATCTTCTCGGCAAATTTGCATCTGCCCCCAAATTTCAAGTTTTCGAAGTGTTTTTCCCTCATATTTAAATATTTAGCAAGCATATTTTTGGAATCAGAAGAGTTTAAACTCTCAAAAAAGTAAGGTTTTCTTTAGATTCGAGATAATTTTTAAATCAGTTCGCTATTCCTTTAAATAGAAAAATACCCAATAGCTCATTTAACAAGATGGTCTAGCCCATAATTAAGCCACATCGTTTACGTACTCTCGCTATCCCTACTACAATAAATATACTTCTAGTGAAATATCCCCTAATATACCGGTCAAAGGAAATAATTTTTCAATGGTTGCTTGGCAAAGAGAATCAAATATCGCCAACGCCCGTTACTAAATTACTAATACTACTACTACTACCACTCACTTATGGGCGCTCTCATCTCCTACTCATAATTTTGAGTAATTTCTGAGTAAAGGAGAGGGCTTTTTTGAGCTTGTGATATGAGCAGGAGAGGAGAGGTACTACTAAAATTTGAAATTGGAGGTGAGTTTGAGATGAGAGGTGGTTTTTCAACCTCCACGAGTAACCTTTGTGGTGAGATATTTTATTTTCAAAACTCGGAGAGATAACCTAGTGTTGAGAGCAATTTTTTTGGATCATGAGGAGAGTAGTTGGATGTGAGATATGATTTTTCGGTAGTCCATGAGTGGAGTGATAGGTGAGAGGCTGTAAAAAGGGCATTTTTTTCTTGAAGTGAGTGTATGATATAAGTTTTTGGTTTTCCATGGAATGAGTGGTTGATATGAAATTGGTTTTTTAATGTGCTTTGAAATGAGTGGTTGATGAGAAGTTCTTATACTCGGTGAAAGGAGTGGTTGATGGGAAACTTATTTTGGACAGTAGGTAAAAAATACTACAACTGAAAAATAGAAAAGAGAAACTTTGCACCGCCTGAAATTTAATTGAGTTACTTTCAAAGGCGAAACCCTACTATCTCAACCATAAAAAAGGTTTATTTAATTATGTTGTGGCTGTCAGTTTTTTTCCAGCTAAACGGAAATTACGGGATAACGTGTTTTGAGTTTGTACTTTTGATAAATTTTGAGATTATCTTTGAAGCGACTTATGTTATTTATAGGTGTTCAAAGAATTTAAAACACGCGTTAATAAGAAAAGCTTTAGTATTCTAAGAGAGCGGTAGATTACCAACTACTGGTAATGAAGCTAGATTACCGACTACTGGTAATGAAGCTAGATTACCGATGGACGCGCAACGCCCTAATACGTTTTCTTTCCAATGATTCTAAACAATTTTAAATAATATTAAATAATATTAAGACTGAATTAGAAGATATTAATAAAAGCTGCATTTGTAGACAGGGAAAGTGTAAAAGATAAGTGCAGAAAATTAATTGCCTGAAGTACAGATGTTCAAATTTTCCTTTTTGAAGAAATGATTATAAATCATCAATTATCTGAAAAAATTCTTATCCTAGTTTTTTCACCTAAATTTCATTTGCAAAAAAATTTAAACACAGTATTTTTCTAGTAGTTCTAGAAAATACGTCACCTTCAAGAATTTTTAAGGGATACAATGCTCTACTTTATACTTTGCTTATAGAAGATTCAAATACTCAGATATCGGAAAAAAATGTAGCTTGATCAGATTAAAGTTTTATATTATAAAATTGGAAATATTGATATGGTATATATATCAGTTTAAATTTTTAGATTTTAAAATTGGAAATATTACTAAGCGGAAAATAACATAGGCATTTTTATTGTGATTTCACTATTAGTGTCGAAAAAATCGGTAGATTGATCGTGATATCTTGAGAGCTACACAACACGTAAATTTTTAAAACTTCGAAAACTTTACAATTAACGGAAACGTTTTTCTGTCCATTTCATTCTCCTTTTAGGGCCGAATTCTCAACCTAATTGTAAATGTTTGAGAGAAAATAAAATGCAAACGTGTTCTTTTTTAAAATTATGCACATCTTTCATGTTAAATTATATTTACTGAAGTAAATTTGGCGAAAAAAATTAAGATAAGAATTTTATCAAATAATTGACGTTTTATAATCATGTTTTCAAAATGGAAAATTTGAATATCTCTTACTTCAGGCAATTAATTTTCTACACTTATATTTTACACTTTTCCCGTTTTTGTAAACAATGACATGTTTATTAACAATGTTTGACTTCACCTCTTTTAATTTTGCCTTTCATTATTTTTTATCTGATTAGCTGAGAACAAGTACTTTGCGCCTTATTTTATAGCATTGGTGCCTAAACGAACAGCAAATGCTCATACATGAAAACAAAAAGTACACTTCATTGAAGCTTGCTCGAGCCATGTAATATAATAAAACACCCTTTTACAATGAGATAAGTGCTTATTTAAAAATGAGATGAGCGCTAAAAATAAAATGATGTGAGATTGAAGAAATAGTTTTGAGTTCAAAACTAAGACTTCATGAGTGTTTAAATGAGATGAGTGAATAATACCAGATAACATTGCAGGTGCTTAAAATGAGATGATATACAAAACCCTGGATAAACTCACCGATAGATATATCTACCAGAAAAAAAACTGAAAGAAGAGGAGGAGAGGAGAGGAGAGCCAAACTAAGGCTCTGATTTGAGGGCTGCCACGAAATGAGAGAAAATGTATATTACTGAAAGGAGAGGACTCAAAAATGAGTTTTCAATAACACTGTCGAACAGTAGTGCGCTTGATATTTGGTTCCATTTTACAAAATAAAAGAGGTGAGCCATAGAGGAGAGGTTTCTATAGAAAAGCGCCATTTTGATCACGCGAGATGAGATGGCATTAAATTTGAATTTGATAAAATAAGGAGAGGAGAGGTTTAAAAATATTTCACCATCTTATGAGATGGAAGAGGAGAGCGGCGCTTTGATCAATATTTGAAAAAAGATGTGAGTGGGAGAGGGAATAAAAATATCAAAAATGCTCATCACTGCTACCACTACTACTCAGATAAAACTATTAGTCCCATCGATACCTTGTAGCTAAGAAGAAACTAAAAAAATTCCAAAGCGCGCTTCCAGAATTCTTGCCCGCTCGGACTTTCTTTTAAAATTCTTCTCGATTTGAGGAGAAATACACGTAAATTCTAATAATAAACACCATTCTATATATAAAACGTCGGTATTTACTTGCTTTTGCTTCTTAAAAATCCCCTTGATTTCTTTGAATTTTGAAATCGGGGAGAGGGATGATTGATGGCGTGAAACCCTTATTGTCCACGGGTGACCGGAATTTTAAAGGGAGTATTAAACCTTACATTTAAATTAAGGCAATACTAAAATCCTCTCTCTCTAGCTTTAAATATATCGAGGAAACGTAAACCACAATTCACAAAGCTTAACCTTAACTGTACAATTAAATTCAATGCTTAAACATACTATTATAATCCCCATCCTTTTAATATTCACGAACGAAAAAATCACCTCACCACAATTGTCTCACGTTCACTCTCCCTCCCTTCAATGACGAACGAAAAGTTTTATAAAATAACCATTTCTTCGGTTAGCTCTGACTAACCATATCTTTGGGTAACTCTGACCACATTCCAAATCGCGAAAAACTACTAACACGACCACCACTACCACCACACCACCGCCGCCACCACCACAGCCTCGCGGGACAAACTAATAGCCTCATCGTATATATACGATGTGGCTAAAAATTGGATTCAAAAATTGCGTTTTAATTGAGACTCGCCCCTTATAAGGAACCAGAGCTACGAGTCTACAATGCTTTTGGATCCAAAGAAAACTTTGTAACAACAAGAGTTGTTACAAATAGGACCGTAGAACAGTGACATCTAGGGACAAATTTGAGTGGAAAATGTTCTATGAACTTCTGCTACTAGGAATACACTATGTAAGTTACGATTAGAGAGTTTTAGGGATGACCCTTTGATTAAACTAGAATTGCCTTTCAATTTCTTAGCTTTATTTCAGGGGTCATTCCTAAAGGTTCAGTTCCATTGCTCTGAGTCCCAATCAACCGAACCCAATCCCATTCGACTGAAAAACCCGCACTTCGGGTTTTTCCGGATGTAATTTAAATAAATAAATTCCCGGAAATTAAATTAACTTAAAACAATTTAAGCCCTATGTAAAATTAACACTAGATCCAAACATTTTCTAAGTAATTATTTTAAAACTAAGGATTGTAAGAATAAAACTAAGGATTGTAAGAACAAAATAGTAATAAATCAGCAAAATATGACATACATAAACCAATTGCTAATAGTTATTTATTTTTTTATGTTATATAATTTCTGCCAGCCGTTTTAATGTACCTGAAGTGTATAACCGCTCCAAAGAGGAAGAGACGTCCTCCTAACCAAACCTAACTTAACAGTAATTGTTTCGAAAAGGCATAATATTTGAGAAGTCAATGAAGACAAACGTCAATATTTTGGATAAGGTGTAACATTGTTAAGTGATTTATAAAATATTACTAACCTAGCTTAACCAAATACTGGCGTTTCCAAGTCAGTAAAATTGAATTTAAAACGCGTTCATTAAAAAACGACATTTATAGAAATTAAACTACATATCATTTTTGGGGTCGCTGTTTTCGACAAATAGAGTCGTTTTAATTATAAATACCAAACCCGCCGTTGGACTAAATTCATTAAAAATATTGGCGGGATTCGGTCCAATGGGATTCTGCGCAATGGGAAGATACCACGATGAACTACATTGCGAGTTTGAACTGTCGCTCTCATTTAAACTGTAGATAACAAAAGGAAAAAAACTAAGATAAGAATTTTTTAACAATTTGATGTTTTACTATCTTATCTTCAAAAGTCAAAATTTGAATATCTGTACTTCAGGCAATTAATTTATAAACTTATATCTTACAAGTCTTTGTCTGCAACGACAGTTTTTATTAATAAGAAAAAAGCTCTAATATCCGTCATTTACCAGCAATAAATCGAAACCTTGATTGAGAACCTCGCATCGATTAGTCAATACATTTTACTTCCCTTTTTACTTGGACTCGTGCCTTAATTAAATCGGTATTTGACACGTACGATTCCGCAGAAAATCCGAAATATAAATCCAGATGAATTTCGTGAAGATTCCCGAATTGGACTCCAACCTCATTCTTTTATTGGCAGCCACAAGAGATACAAGCGAAACTATTATCAGTGACAAAAGATAGAAGATCCATACTGTGTTCTCGAGTCCCTTTATGTAGAGCATCTTTTGTGAACGCTCGTTTCTAATGGGCTCGCTTGAAAATATTGAGTAGGAATCGAAGTAAGTAATTGGAGCTACATGAAGTACCAACGCATCCATCTCAAATGCCATATATTGTTGTATAACGCGGTCTAGAATCTAAAAGAAAATTTAATTGATTTTATTAAAAAAATAGGCGGCCATTGTTTTTGAAAGCGGCTATTACAAACAAGTGAATTTTTCGTAAAAACATACAAGACGATGTTTTGTATCAGGTACTAAATCTCTCATGTTCATGAAATTTAATGCATATTTTTAAAAATGTTAAAAAAAGAAAGAAAATTTGTAGGACTATTAACATTAAATTCCCACATTTGTAGTAAGACGCTTTCTCTATTAAAACACGAGAATATCCATTCTTGTACTTACACCCTTCTCAATAGCTGTACTATGTTTCGCATGACTTGTTCTCCATTTAGTAACATTTATCTCCTTCAAGCGTCCTTCGACCCATTTATTACTCACAAATATAAGTCTGAAATATTATTTCCAAATTTTGTCAATGCTGTTTTTTGTTTAGCTAAAATATAATAAATGCAGGCATACTTCACATTTTTGAGGCTCAAAAGCACGTAACGACCAAATGCAACAGTGAGATGAAATAAATTGGTAATTAAAGTTAGAAAACAAAAATCTCGAAAATATTGCTGAAAATATTCTGGGTAAATTAAACGCAATGAAAATTTCAAATAAGTTATTTTGTTTTAAGTGCTAAGGCTAATTTTAAGGCGAAGTGGTTAATTTCTACCTCATCTCGAAATGCTAAAGTCAAATTGTAGCGATTGCTAGAGTTAAATATATCTTCCATTCTGTTTTTTAGGAAAAATTGCGTTTTTTCCTGCAGATTTTTTCCTTAAAGGGACCAAAAAGCAACGAAAATCGAAAAATTTAAAATTCTCGAGTCCACTCTATGATAAACTCAAGTTGGGTTTTATGAATTTCGCCGCTTTAGAACTAAAATCGACTGGTAGCTTCAAATTATGCTATTCTTCGCAACTATTACTAAAAGCCATATTTCTATTTCAAATGTGAAAAGTCATTTCATGGTTTAAACTCTATGCCAATGAAACGATAAACAAAAGAAGATGATATAAACTTCTCTACATAGTCAAAAGTAGTTATTATAACAAGAGAGGCTGATTGGAGTCCTCGGCATTCCGGCCAATCACCCATATACATTTTACCCTGCCAACAGCAGGGTCCAATTAAATTGCCCGAGGAGGGTGGAGCTAAAACGGATGCCTTACAGGGATTGGCGGAAGAAAAGCAATCATCAAGGGACGCCACTGATATCGCCCTTGCCTTTAAATATTGTTATATCTGTCCTTTCGTGATCATTACGACAGAAAAAACGGGGGTGGTGAACTATCTGTAGGGTGCGTTCAAGGCAGGTTGACATGGTATACATGTCGCAAGATGCATATAACCGTATACTGGAAGTAGGCAGAATTCACAAACGTTTTATTCGGTAAATACATAGTAAACTAATTTAACAAGTTACTTTTAGTCGCTAAGAAATGCTAGAAATAAATAATTAGGCTATCACAACGTTTGTCATTAATTCCTTCTGAATAATCAAATTGAAAAATTCATAATAGTTATTTATCTTAACTGGAGCGAAAAGGATTATGTCCATGTTCTGGTGAACATGGATATCAGATTCAAGCATGTTTAACCATATTCATGCGTGTAGATATCACTTTATCCAATCCTAAAATATATTTCGAAACAAATATAGCTTAGCTTAGCAGAAGGAAATATTAAAAATAACAGCCACCAAGGACGAGATAATGGACTTTTAGAAACTATTACCAAGCTTCATTTCTTGGTTTGTTTTGTTTTGACATCCTACTTGTATTTTCGTATTTTAAATGAGTATTTTCAATATTTATTCCAATCATTATAAGAAACAATTTCAAGTCGTACAAGCTGTATAAATATTTTAGAAACTATTACCACTCTTCATTACTTGGTTTGTTTTGTTTTGACATCCTACTTGTATTTTCATATTTTAAATGAGTGTTTAAATATTTATTCGCATCATTAAAAGAAACAATTTCAATTCGTACAAGCTGAATAAATATTTTCAGAAACTGTTAAACACTTTTAACCATAAGTTTACGAATACTGTTTGGTATAAGTGAGACACATAGACAATGTGACCAGTTCTTAGCCACATCGTATCATGCAACTGCTACGATTATGCTAATACCTTTTAACTTCCTTCGCCAGATGGGTTCGAAACTTTAGTCTTGTAATTTTTACACCTAAACGCATTTGGCACAATACATTTTAAGATGAAAAAACCTCCATGCAAAATTTAGGGTGGCTTCTTGCGGGTCACGACGTCCTTCACTTAAGGCTTTGCCTTCAATATTTTTAATTTCCTCCTTAAAATGGAATGGATAATTATCTCCACTTCTGAAATTGTTGATGTAACGCCAGGATATGGTAGGTTTTTTAACGTACAAATGACATTGATACAACCAAATGGACCAAAAAAGCCAATTATATCCTGCAGTCTATAAATCCAGGGTGGCAAATATACATCAGTGCTGCCAAAAATTACTTGCCAATCTTGTAGCATTTGGAATTGTTAATCGGTACAGATATGTTTTTTGCCTTGCCACGAATTTGCTGTCCGATGCCCTTTGTAATCGAGAAGTTTCATTTATCTTTAATCTCAGAACAGCAAGGCAAATGAAATGGGTCAAGAAGAGTTCATCAATGTTGCTTTTAAGTGATTCCCAACCAATGATGTTCGCATAAAACTATCCCATACAGTAGATACTTCAAATAATCTGATTCATTGTAGAGTTAAACATCAGAAATTCAGAATGCAAGAATTCGGAATCCTCTGGAGAGAAGTTCAAAAGCGTTTGGGTGCAAGAGCTTGTTATTGTTCAGAGCTTCGTCTTGTCGAAAGTGAAATTGTCTTCTATCCTGATGGTATTTTGTAACTCCCTCTCTGGCTAAACTTTCATTATCTCTGCAAGCCTATCGGTTCCCACTCCAAAGCAAGCTTAATTTGCAAACGTAGAATGATGTTGAACATTTTTCCAGCATTCAATTACGATTCTCCGCCATTTTCCCCCAAAACAGTTTCCCCAATTCTCCTTTCTCAAAACAATCAATATTTTGGAACAGGTATATATTTATTGTTCAAGAACCTTAATAAATGTAGCGTTTTTTTCCAGAATCTTAAAAAAGGTCAGCTTTTATTAGGCAAGAACCTCAAAGAAAATTAAAATATTTTTGAAAATCCATGATCCTACCACTTCCAAACCAAACCTAACCTTTCAAACCCAACCCAACCTAACCTAACCTTTCAAACCCAACCCAACCTAACCTAACCTTTACTAACCCAACCAAACCTTACCTTTACTAACCCAACCAAACCTAACCTTTACTAACCCAACCAAACCTAACATAACCCAACTTAACCAAACCAAACCTAACATAACCCAACTTAACCAAACCAAACCTAACATAACCCAACTTAACCAAACCAAACCTAACCTAACCCAACCAAACCAAATCTAACTTAGTTATGTCCTGCGTGCTCACTTTACCAACAGAGTCCAAAGGCCTCCTCGCTCCTTCATAACGTCTATTACTCGTTTTTTTACAATCGCCGACCAGACATCGCCAGTACATCCCCGGGCTAGGGCGAAAGGGGAATAAAAGGTTTTGGGCGAAATATTCTTTTGGGAATCATATGGGATTGGGGAGTATGGGATCATACCTGAATGTTTACTCATTTGTTTTTCTTC
Organism: Phalangium opilio; assembly: GCA_019434445.1. Classification (NCBI taxonomy): domain Eukaryota; kingdom Metazoa; phylum Arthropoda; class Arachnida; order Opiliones; family Phalangiidae; genus Phalangium; species Phalangium opilio. The sequence continues at coordinate 139,337 of JAEQBA010001334.1, forward strand.
AGCATCAGCAGTTGAGAGTAATAGCTATACAGAGTTTGGTTCAAGTTCCCATTGATTTGAATTGGGATTAAACTTTGCAGCACTAAAACTGATCTTATTGTCTATTTTGGGATATTACACTCCAGCATTTGATCTTCATCAGAATCTTCAGGCATCTTTCGTGTTGAATTAAGCATAAAGAGTAGCCTGTCCTCCTCCGTTTACTCGATTTCCTTGTTGTGTAACAGGCGTTTCAATCTTGATACATGAATCTCTATCCTTCCCTCCTAAATACGTGTATTTCTATAACCCTTTCACTCACCAAGCCCATTCTTACTGAAAACAAGTGCAGGGGAACTATCGAAAAATTCCTAAGAATAGGGGTTCCGTTTTTCTATAATTTCGCTTCGTGGTACTTTTCCACGAAGGGGCACCCCCAAGGATTGTATTTTGGATGTCACGTTTTTGCCTGCTATTGAAGTGGACGGGTTGTTCATTATCTTCCCTTAAGTACGGATATCTTTACCCTAAACTAACAAAGGATTACAAATATTCTACAGGTATTTAATTCTCAAAGTTTTAACTGTTAAACTCATCGCAGTTAATTTAATATTTAGTTGTTATCGATGCTATATGGGCCTATGCTATAGTTGTAAAATCATCATTCTGAACACGTCCAATAACTCATTAGCATTTATATTAATTTTATAAGTTTGTTTCACCTCATTTGTCAAGGACAAAAGCATTTGCATAGGACAAAAGCATTTGCATCAGATTTAAGAATATCTCTAAATGTTTGCGCAGCAGCAAATAATGGTCTAGCAAACCAACATCAACCAGTTTTGAACCAGCAGGCAAATAATCATCAGAGGTTTTAACAAGCTTTTCTACGCCAGGATCACCATTCATGAATGCCCTCGCAACGTACATCCTAACCCTAACATGATAATGGAGGAGGAGTTAATATTGCTTTCTGTGAACCGCGAACGCGGTCCGGATATTGCTAATAAAATTGCTCCGATTTGCCAATTGGGAACATAGTGACAGACATGTTCAGTATTATCCCTCTCCGTGAAGTCATCGTCACTCCGAGAGGAAAAATTCGAGCTAGAAAAAAATTAAAAATGTTCAGAAAATATTCTTGTACACTTTTAAACCTGAAATTTATTTTATAAATAGCTACATGTTCTTTATTATATTATAAAGTAGAAATGGGCACAATTTGTAACCAAAAAACTATTACAATTAAAGAACTATCTGCCCCAAAAATCATCTTGAATTGACACTTTTCGATTAAGTTTGAAAAACGTTTCTTGTTAAATTATGGACGTTTTCTTGGGTGCAAAATGAAGTTATACGTGAGATTATAATTAAAGATACATATATAAAAAGTTATTTTAAATTCTATTTTCCATTCCGTCTATTTGTGATAATAAATAAGTATTGCATTCTTCAACTTTACTGACTAATGAGAAATAATACCAATTGCAACGGTTTAATATCTTAGCTAATTTAGATGTGATTTAACTGATGAAGAAAATTGAATTAAAATTCGTGAAAATGAGTGAGCATTATGCCAATGTAGGTGAACACATCTAGATAGATATGCAACAATATATAACACAACCTCATCTAATTTTATCATGAATTCATTCGCGTTACTTAGAGTGTAAAAATTTGGATTTCGACCGTCACTATGACCTATATCATACTTTGTAAGGAAAACTCCGCTGCAAAATTTATTCTAACGTGACATTTTAATGTTAAAATTTTACTAGTAGAAATATTTAGATTTTTCGAAAAATATCTTACATTCATCTATTACAAATACATCACATATATTTCAAACTAGAGTGTGTGTAGTAAGCGTGATGGCCGAAAACTTAGTATCTTCATACGCTAATTTAGGTAAGAAATTTTTTCAATCGTTAATAGAAAAAACATTTCTGAAAAGACATTGTAATTTGGTTTTACTCAATGGAAAATTTACATTCTTATTGGAAACGACTTCGTGTGTTATTCAAGGGAATTAAAAAAACAGTATTACATCAGGCTCACGTATTCGTTCGTCATTAACGAGTATAAAACTCCTTTTCGTGGTGGCAGTAAAAAAGTGGTCATGCAGTTATACAATATTACATAATGGGCAAATTTATCTATTGTGGTTTATAATGAATGAATAAGTAAATTAACATTTTACGGTTTATTTAATTGTAAGAAAATCCTTGGTTACGCTAGTTGCAGCCGGAAATTTAGGAGCGGCATTAGGTTGTCGAAAATTGGGCTTACGTTACCATTAATACAAGAGCATAATTTTCGATAGCTGAACGCAATTTCTTTAATTCTATCAAAGCTGAATATCATTTAAATAAATGTGAGTCGATCATAAAAATCATTCAAAGATTGATAAGAACGATTTTACGTAAAATTTCTTCTGCAATTTATTACCCTGTAGTAGAAAAAGAAATCGCTGTATTTATTCCCATTATACATTTAAATAAGACTTAAATAGCTATGTACCTATTTTAGAACGGTGGTGCAAAATTTCACTACATACAGTACCACTTCAAAGATGAAAACCAACGCAGCCAAAGTGTTTCCAACAACAAAGACTCGAAACACGGAACAGAGAAAGATCAAGTCCATGGGTTCGTCCAATATCAAACTGTCAGACTCGAGCAGGTAATTCCGAGCTTTAAACTTAGCATTAAACAAATGTGTGGAAAGTAGACTAGTTTCAAATATTCTTTCGATACTGTGGGAAAAACAAAGATTAAATAATGAAAATATCGACGCTTGATTAAGGGAATGGGATACGCCAAATTACTATACGAGGAATACTAGCCAAGCTAACCGTCGCTGCTTTAATGCGTAACGTGTAATAGTATAGGATACTCCAAAATTTATTTACCTCAAACATAAGTAAATTTACTTCTGCCTCAAATTATTAACTTAAAATCTAAAATGATCGTTGCATTATAGTTCTGTGCTACTTAGGCTCACTATTGCGTCGTAAAAGTAACATCATGGAGATCTATGATTAAGTAACTCTTAAATGGAAAGCTCAAGCCAATAACGGGCAATACACGGTGAATTGGAACCATTTTAACCTCAGCTGATACCCGTTTGTTTTTCATCGCGATGATGTTACTGTTGCGGCTAAATTAAATACTGATGAGCCTCAGTAAGTTAAAACATTGAGACTTTATTAAGACGTGATGGGAGTTAAGTAATATTCGGAACAAGGAGTTTATCCATGTTAAATAACTAAGAACTTAAATGAACGACTATGAAGTAAAATCTCATCGAAATCTCATTATTTCTCTAAGGATAGACAGAAGCCGATTAGGCTTTTCACATGAAGTACTTAACATGTGCATTGGAAGCTACTCGATATTCTCTAAGCTCCTAGGAAAGATCCTCCCCTTACTCGGAGGGAAATAGTTCAGTAACGCGGCTCCTTCGGATCCATGCGATTCTTCCGCCTTAAGAACCGATTTACCAGGTACATTAATTCGGAAACTACTATAAAGACTGAGCAGGGGGTCTAAAATATTCTTTAGATAAAACTATTCACAATACCTAGGGTTATTTGGGAGTAAGGAACGAAGATCTTATGAATTTGGGTAGCTTTTGCTTGGACTTGTCGCGAAATCTTATTTTGTATGTTTAAAATTGGTTTTTAAGTATTTTTGCTAAAAGTGTAATTTGTATCTTTCCGAAGTCTTTTTCCAACCACGAATCAATATGAGTCAGTGAAAAGTTTATACGGGCCTAGGAGTCCAAGTTTAAAGAGATAAACATCTACTTTGTCGTCGTGGTAGGTAGAATTTTCCCGGACAAACGCTTCAGCTAGATATTGGTAGGCTTTACAGCGCTGGGCATAAGAGAGGTTCGAGATAGATTTCGGGGAGTTACCCCTCCTTTTTATATTTGCACACACCAGATGGCGTTTGCAAAAATTTTAGTCTCTATACGGGACAATTGACGAGGGGAAAGCCACTCGGCAATAAAGTCTTTCTGAGGGTGTAAGATGGGAAGGGTATTACGCCGTTTAACGCGGAAATACACTCGGGATTACTTTGTACAGTTTTTATTTCAATATTAGAACGGATTAAAGGCATATCGCCGGAATTTACTTAACTGAATTTTCTACTTTGATTTAAATATTAATTTTTTAAGCTAAGTATAATTTTTGTGATCTAAGTGAGACCATTTTTGTTCGTAATATATTCTTTTACTAATAGCTCAAGTGTTGTTTATTTACTACTTGAAGTTCCGATATAATTTTATAAACAGATGAGCGTCATTAGCCGAGCCGATATTGTAAATTAACGGATGTCAATATCAAAGCTTAACCAATATTTTTAACTCAATGAATCTAAAATAACAATATAATCTTTAATATTTAAAAAATACTCAGGCAGTATTTATGATATATTAATTAAAAGACGCAGTAATTGTCTCGATTAGTAAAATCAATTGTCGGTAAGTGTACTCATACAAATGGGCAATTGATTTAAGTTCCTATATAAAAACTTATTCAAATAAAACGAAAATTATATATTTCTCCTTTAATATCAAAAAACGTTAAAGTTCCATTTTAGAGCTGAAAATTAAGAACTAAGCAAAGAAGCTGGAAATTTTTGTGTCAGAAAATAATAAATTTTATATTCTTTTAAATTTAACTTGATATATTAAAAATGAAGAATAGCTTGATATATATATATATATATTATATATATATATATTGTTTGATATTGATATTTTAGTTTCATTGATTTTAAATAAATTGTTACAGACATCGGTTAATTTACGATATTGGCCAATTGATCATCACTAATAGTTTAAATAATTTCAATTAAACGGTTCAAAACCTTTAGGATAAGCTTAGTTTTATAATGAGTAAAATTCTAATGTAAAATTCAAATTTTAAATTTATTTATCGTAAATAATTAATTTGCCGTAGAAAATTTATCGTAGATAATTAATTTATCGTACATAATTAATTTATTACCTTAGTATAATTTATGCTGAAATAAAAATACCACAATGAAAGAGGAAATGACGTACATATGGGATGGGTTAATGTTTGGCGGGAGATTCATATGTCGATTTGGATTTGGGTTACCCACTCCATATGGACCCAACCAACGCCTACCCAACCCTATTGTTTAGATTTAGATTTGGGTTTCTAATCATTTAAATTTTTAGAGAATAGTGTCCCTGGATACTTTTGAAGTGTTTTGCTTATTTCCGCTCTCGCGAATTTCCTGGAGGCTGAAAGCATTTGACTTATTTTCGCCCCTTTTCAACCTAGTCTTGCTGTGAGTTATCAGGGTTCATACAAACCTGGAAAAATCAGGGAAATAAATAGTTGACAAAAACCTCAGGGAAATTTAGAATTTTTAGTAAAATTCAGGGAAATCAGGGAATTTTGCGTCAAACAGAGGCCTAGTAATTAAGCAAAATGTTCATGATATGAACATACCCTCAATTGGATTAATATTTCACTAATCTTTGGAGGTTCATGGCTATGGTTCTACTAGAGATAAGGGGATGTCCTTCGAGTATGTTATAATCTTATTTGCCCCCATCCAACGATACTAAAAACTAGGGATTTCGTCAAACAGGGGCCGAGTAATTAAGCAAAATGTTCGTGAATATTCCCTCCATAGGATTAACATTACAGTATACTTTGGAGGCTCATAACTCTGATTATATTAGAGATACGGGGATGCCCTTTGATTATGAAATTGTCCTATTTACCCTTCCTCCTTCGTTAACATTTGCTCCATAGGATGCTCCATATACGGGAAAAATCTGGGAAACTCGGGGAAGTATATGGGGAAAAACCTGGAAATCTCAGGGAAATTTGTTTTCCAAAGTTTTATGAACCCTGCCTATTATGTCGGTTTTCTTTTTAGCAGGAACGGAAATAAGATTACTTTGAGACACCAAAGGGATGCGTGTACCTTGTAAGTTTAGTTAGAAGCGAGAACTCGAAGGAGACGCATCTCTCTATAAAAAATCGAAGAATAAATTGCTTATTATTTTCCATTAAAACTCGACGTTTTCTATTTACTAAATACATTGGACTTTAGATAAAAATTTCAGTTTAAGCGTAAGGTACCGGCTTAATTTCAGGAGTATTTAAGACGCCGTGTATCTGTTTTTTACGAGGAATATGTTTTCTGTTCTCGCGGATACGGCGAACCCAGCCGCGGGCGGCTCGGGAATCGGGATACCGCCGATACCTAGCCAAAGTTCGAGTCTACTATTATTCGCAGAGCTATTTTCTCTTACAATTAAAGAAAGCTTATAACATTTAGTTGACTTATTAAGTGGCTCGGAAATGTTCGGAATTTAAGCTTTAAAACGTTGAATATATTATAAAGACTACCGAACGATACCGCAAATTTGCCCTCCGAGCTTCCCCTTTAGGTCGACGGCGAAGTCGAGTTAAGATCCCATTCAAGAAAATAGAAATAGCCGTCGCCGATTGGTCTGGCATTAATGAGGTTATCTACGGTTAGGGGGCTCATGATTGGTTAAAAGCTTTTTTGTTCGTTTGCTTAGTTTTTATTTCGGGAATGTCATGAAATCCATGGCCAAAGCCATAGAAAAGTGGGACTTACGTACTTTATGTGTGAAGCATAATCCGCGTTTGGTATAGAGATATACTTACGTGTAGTCGATATTTTCCAAGATTTTTCGAGGAATATTTTGGTTGAAAAACATGTGGGCGAATGCAGGCTCGTAGGTTTTCTTTCCCACATAAATCCGTCTTTGTTGATCATCCAGTTCTTTCTTTAGTTGAAACAAATGTCCTGCGAAGAACCCGAGTCCCAAAACATTTGTGTTTGTCCAATAATAGCAGCTCTGCCATACGCCAATCGTTTTATGACATTCGGATCATTGAGGGATTGATATGTTTCCACTCCTTTTTTCGACAAAGCTGAATACGCAGAATCGTTTTTCTAAAATTTAAAATGCCGACCATTAATTACTTCGGCAGAGATAATTTTGTCTGTAATCGATTTCTTTTCAGTTTTCATGCCATCGATTTCTATAGAGCTATTTCACGGGGGGAAAATTTCGTCTGCTACGAAAATTGGGCCTGCCTTTGAGTGTAGGGCGGCCATTTTATGAGGGTTTTCTCTATGGGCAAATAGCATTGGTGACGTAGCCATTACCCCCTCTGAAATAGCTCTATAGTTATACCAGAGTTAATCACTTTACTGTATAAAAATAAAGCGCGACTTGGAGCATTTTCCTTTTTTAAGAATTCTAACTATGGGCGTGCTTTGAAAGAACCAAGGCTTAACGAAGAGCCTTTGGATTATCCCTGATTAAGTATAATCAGGAGTTCATAATAGCCCACCTTCGGGGGGGAAGTACGAAACTGGTTAAAAAGCCCGTAACAACAAAGTTTCGCCGTAAAGCTCAGCGGATTTATACACCGCTTAACTCCAAAAGAAATAGTTACCCCAATGTTTAGCGCCCACGCGCATTTTTTTCCCATATTACGGGTTAGCACTATTTTTATCTTGTGATTTTGGGAGCGAAAATGGCTCGCGAGTCGCGTCTGTCGGCGCGGTCAGCCGCGGTGTACATTAAGCCTTGGCTAAGAAGTTGGCTTTGCGATGGTTTCTAGTTTTCTACAAAACATTTAAACGATATTCATTAATGTTTTCTTGTGATATGTGTGAGAATTCCGTGGTTAAATTAAAACGGTATGGACAAATTGATTCCCAGTATCTTTAATATAAGAATTCCATCGTATTTCTACGTCCACATACTCGCCATTTTTCTTAACGACGGAGATCCCAGCCAAGTTTTGGAACGAAAACCAAGGAGTATAGATACTACTACAATCTACTGTAAAGTTGTATGTCCATCAACAGGCTAGTCCTTTCTATTATGAACTCCTGGTAAAATGAACATTTTCAATTTCAATATTTTTAAAGTATCTTGGGATTCTGGTTTCTTTAGAACCTCGTTACCCACCGCCGCACACATTTTCAGTTGAACTATTTTGAACTGCTCCGCCTCGCATCAAATAAACATTTCATAATCTGTCCCTAGTAGCACTGCCGACGTAGGGCCTACATGGTCGGCTTTGTGTGTTACCGACGAGTTGGTAAAAAGACACTAATAAGTCGGGAGAGTAATGGTTTGAAAGTCGAAATGTCCGCCTGGAGGGACGACGGCCCGCCGGTTTTCTTACTGTTTTGAGGCTACTATAAAATGACTGTTGGCCGACTATATGTCGGCGTCATTATGCCTACCTAAAGCCGCGCTCAATCCAACGATTTCGCGGGTTTTCAGTATAGGAACGGTAAATCGTCGGTAAAGGGCTGGTAGAGTAAGGGTTTGAGAGTCGAAATGTCCGCCCGGCGGGACGACGGCCCGCCGGTTTTCCGACTGTTATGAGGCGACTATAAAACGACTGTTGGCCGACTATATGTCGGCGTCATTATGCCTACCTAAAGCCGCGCTCAATCCAACGATTTCGCGGGTTTTCAGTATAGGAACGGTAAATCGTCGGTAAAGGACAGGTTGAGTAAGGGTTTGAGAATCGAAATGTCCGCCCGGTGGGACGATGGCCCACTGGTTTACCGACTGTTACGACACGAATGAAATACGACCCTCATCCAACACGTTTGAGAGTCGACTTAACCGCCTGTCAGCAAGAGGTCCGACGCTTTTGCGACGATCAAACCTTAACTCGAGGCCCGACGGTTTTGCAACGATCAAGCCTTAAATCGAGGCTTCATTCGCTTATAGTAAAGGATACTGATACCTAGTATTGAAATTTCTTTAATACATTTTCAACGAAAATCACTTTAGAATTTGTACTTTGAATATTTCAAGTAACACACAGGTTGAGCATCAATTATAACAATTTCAAATATTAAACAATGTATTCGATATTGCACGACTAGTCTAATGGAAATATTAGCTGCCTAGCTAATTGGTTTCAACAAAAAGTAAAATTTTTCAGGGCGAGTATAATATTTACATCAATTGAAGCATTTATTAATATTCATTGTTAATATCTTCGATGTGGCCAGTTACTATCTCTTAAATACAAAAATCTTAATGAAAATATTATTATACGCTTCCAGATTTTTTTAAGGAAGAAGAAAAACATACATTTCTAAAGGGTATTATTTCACACATTTTTCCTTTAAAATGTTTGAAACCGCATAAAAATTCTGTAACTAAAACAAATGGAGATCTATTTTGGAATTCAGTATTATTTTCACAACCAAAAATCTCTAAAATACTTAATATAAAAGGTTTTTGAACTCCAAACACTTGCTTCTTTTATATTCAAACAAAGAAACTGAAGGTATACATAAACGTTTAAGTTTTGGTTCCCAGCAGATGAGAAGCTAGGTAAAAAGCAAAGGCTTATGCATAAAACTGGCTCTAAGAGGTAGATTAATTGATAATTCAATAACAAAATTCAAACCTTACGTGACAAACGAAGACGATTCTAGTTTATATAGTGTGACAAAGAACCTTAGCGATGAAATTGAAAGTTAGCAAGCCAAGAACTAATCATTTTCGACCACAAAAATCTCGTTTTAACATTCTAACGACTCAGCAGCGTCAGAGATACTGGAAAGGCTGACTTGCTTAAGCTTTCGCACTAGCAGCGCCCTCTTCGATGATGACGTGCAGGCCGTTACCTTAGTTACGCCAATAGAACAGAGGCGTGTCACCTGACCCGAGAAATTACAGGAGGGAAAATTCAAACTAGAAAATCAGATGTGTTTTCTTGCTTTGCAGTTTTTTGTAAGGTTAAGTTTCTAGTGTTGCCAAAAATATAGTATTATCAACTTCTGATTGTGGGTCGAAATATAGTATAAGTTAAATATATAACAAAAATATTTTGGTGGCATATGCGGAATAGTAAAACTCCAAAAAAAACCGTCCCACGGAAAAAGAAGGCCTACCAACAACTTCGTTTTTCCCGCTAACTCTGCATTTTACTCTTTTTAAACGTGACAATACCGACTAGCGGGAAGGAGTTGGTAATCAATTGGCAAAAATGAGTTACAAGTTTAGGACGGTAGGCAAGCCTACTTCAAACCACCACAGTTCCAACTGTCTGATAAATGTCGGTTACTAAACGGCCTAAGAATAACTTTGCTTTTAATTTTACTCTTCTTAATCGTCACAATACCGACTAGCGCGAGGGAGTTGGTAATCAATTGAAAAAAAATAAGTTGGAATTTACTAGACGGTGGGCAAGCCTACTTTAAACCATTTCAGTTCCAACTGTCGGATAAATGTCGGTTACTAAACGGCCTAAGCATAACATTGCTTTTAATTTCACTCTTCTTAAACGTCACAATACCGACTAGCGTGAAAGAGTCGGTAATCAATTGGCAAAAAATAAGTTGGAATTTTCTAGACGGTAGGCAAGCCTACTTTAAACCATCTCAGTTCCAACTGTCAGATAGATGTCGGCATAGCCAACTAAAAGAAGTAGTCGGCTCCATGAGTCGGAAAAGTGTTGGAATAAGCACGGTACAGCCGACTGGACCGTAAACCGACTATTCGACCTTTAACCGACTATTATGCGGAAGGCTTGTGCTACTGGGCGGTGGCTCAAATCTTTTCTTATTGTTAAGTGTTTGATTGAGATCAGACTATTACTCTTACTTTCAAACGGATTTGAAACTTACTTAAACTCTAATGTAAATTAGAGACTAAAAATTAAAACATTATCAGCTTCATGCCTGCGTCATGTCTTTGTTTTATGAAAGACAAAGATATTCAACCAATAGACTTACGCTCATTAACAGGGAAATTTTACTTCTCAATTTCATCATAGCGAGAACGTTAGACGTTGAAATCAAATCTTCAATGGTATCAATTTTTGACGAATGACCAGTCAAAAGTGTGCAAGTCAAATTGCCCGACCACGCCCAGGTCAGTACCAACGTCCCAAAAATCCAAACTAAAGGCAGAAATCTTTTCACTCCACGTTTTTCCAAAGATGTTACAGCTAAATTGCATTGAATACACATCAAGGGTGAGTTTCCGATAAAATAATGAAATGGTATCTCGAAAAAATGTGTTGGCCAAATGTATCGAAAGAAATTGTGATCTCTATATAAAACCTTTGAAAACTGACACTTGTTTAATCATTTGGTTCTGCAGATTTTTGTTTCGCTAAACTGATCTGGCCCACCATAGTGGGGATATTGTCCCATTATAGGGCGGTTTTGCTCCAATATCCGTGAATTACCAGAAATAAATCGAAACCTTGATTGAAATTAAATTTACTTCGACTTTACTCGATTAGTCAATACGTTTAGCAGGTTTTCTAGTTAGTGTTTTTTTACGATGAGGAAGTTAGCATTTGCCTCTTCCCACTTCTTTTAAAAGCATATTTTAAGTGACATGTCTCAAATATTAGCTATTTAGGCCACGTTTTCGTTGAAGCATCGAAATGATTTGTACATCAAACTTTTTTCTTCCCTTTAAAATTGGACTCGTGCTTTAATTATATATTTGACACTTACGATTCCGCAGAAAATCCGAAATGTAAATCCAGATGAATTTCGTAAGGATTCCCGAATTGGACTCCCTGAATTTCATTCTTTTTCTTGCAGCCACAAGAGATACAAGCGAAACTACTATCAGTGACAAAAGATTGCAGATCCATACCGTGTTCTCGAGTCCCTTGATGGAGAGCATCTTTTGTGAACGCCCGTTTCTAATGGGCTCGCTTGAAAAGATTGAGTAGGAATCGAAGTAACTAATTGGAGCTACGTGAACTGTCAACGCATCCCTCTCAAATGCGATATATTGTTGTATAGCGGTGTCTAGAATCTTAAGGAAAATGTATTCGATTTGTTTCAGAAATTAGACGGCCATTGTTTTTTAAAGCGGCTATTACAAACAAGTAATTTTTTGGTAAAAACATACAAGACGATGTTTGTTCTCTCATGTTCATGATATTTAATGCCTATTTTTAAAAATATTTAAAAAAGAATAAAATTTGTTGGACTATTAACATTAAATTGCCACATTTTTATTAAAACCCGATCCATTCTTGTACTTACATCATTTTCAATAGCTAAACTATGTTTCACTGAATTTGATGTCCAATTAGTAACATTGATCTTCCTCAAACGTCCTTCGACCCATTTGTTACTCATAAATATAAGTCTGAAATTTTTTTTCCAATTTGGTCATATGATGTTTTTGGTTTGAGAAAAATATCATAAATGCAGGCATACTTCACATTTTCGAGGCTCAAAAGAACGTATCGAGCCAATGCAAAACCAATTTCGTAGTACGGAGAATAAGGCGCCATCAAGAACATCTTGTCCCATTTCTCCAGCCACTATATAATGTATTTATTCACTTTAAATTATCGGCCCTGATATGTTTTCCGATGAACCAAAAGAAAAATAGTTAAGTTCAGCGTCATATTTTGGTCGGCGTCAATATTCACGCGTATTGTTGTAAACATATCTTTGCGCGTAAATATTCTTAATTTGGTTAAAATTGTATATAATTGGCTTTAAAATCTTTAAAAACATCAGCACTATTATCTGTGGCTATTGTACAGTCGCGATCAAAAGTTTCCGGCCGTTTTCATTCAGTCGCCATTTTTTCCTATAATAGCTAGAGCGACGAATAAGACGTTTTTGGAAAGGCTGAACCCTTGAAAACCCGATGCAAATAGAAAATCTTGAAAGGAGCACGAGCAACACATGAATGTGTAAATTATCGCCAAATGACGTCACGAAATATTTCTTCGAATTTGTTGTGGTTGGTCTCATTTTATGCATAACGTTACCCAGAAACCGAATCTGTTTTCAAAATTAAAATCGGATTTGAACTTCAAAGGTTATTAAGGAAATAGTGACGCAAAAAAACACTTTTTCATTAATTATAATTAAATTAGAGTCAACCCTACTATGCTGTAAGCTATAGCTGGGAAAAACAAGTTGGGCCACACCGTATTAAAATTTAGCTTCACCCTAGAACGTGAACTTATACAATTGTAATGGAAATGTTCACTAGTTGTCTAAATCGCGGATATTTGTTTAGACATGTGAAGGTGAAGGGTAGACTAATGGGAGACGTCTGGAAACTTGAATTTCGTTTCGGTGGCGCTTATTCACGTTTTCGACATTAAAGTCTCAAAGAGTCATGTTGGTAGGTGATTCGCAAATTTGAGAATCATCCACGCTTTGGATGACTGAAGGAGAATTGAGTGCTTACCGATTCATGATCGACATTGTTTCATAATGGCTGGTTGCTGGTCGGGGTTTCTAGACAGCCGGACAGAATCTGAATGATTTTGTTTGGGTGACTACTGTTCAATAACAGTGATAGAACTGGACAGGGTGAATGTTTATTGAATGGTGTAATTGACGAAGGTCGTTTAATGTCGGGGTTGGGCAGGGAATGTGGAGATGTGGCTGATATTGATCCTCAGCATGACAAAATATGCACACAGCAACGTTGAACTACCTCATTGCCAGCTTTTTTTGCCAGGGAAAACTACAAGGTAGGACACGTGTGACACGTGATATTATTTAAGCAGACAGTGTCTGTTGCATTTGGACAACCGCCATTTGTTTTTGGAGCGCCTAGAATGTTGTTGCGCAAAGATAGGGCAAAATTTGTATACCCGCGCGTTCAAGTTTACTTGCCATATCAACAAGAAAAGTCGAAATCACTCACTCACTGTGTTTGTAACGCGTAAGAGAATTTAGAAATAAGAGAGAAGCAACGGTTTAAGGTTTTTATCGGCTTTACGTGTTTTTCTCTTCGCATTGAGTTCCGATTTTAGTTTTTTTGCCTTAGACAATATAAGGAAGGAATAGCAGATAGACCAATTTTTTAAAGGTTTACTGTTAATTTCAACCTCTCGCGGCTTATACAACTCTTCTGCTGGAAAACAACTCTTACTGCTTAAGAAACTGTGTTTCACGTTTTTACCAGTGGGCAGCTGTCCGAATCGTGCAGGGCGGCTGAGCCGCTCTCAAACAAATTACCTTGAAAGATAATAGGCCTATTTCATGTTTTTATAGTTTGACCTTTCAGAAACAGTAAGAATTTGTTAGAAAGAGTATAGTGTTGAATCGCCTCTAGATGGGGTAGATTTCCCTTTTCGAAGCCCGATTTTCCTCGTTAATCTTTACTATTTGCCTAAATTTTCAATTGTTAGGCAAAAACTAGTCTGTTGTCAAAGCTACTTGAATTAAGTATATAGATTAATTTCAAAAGATGGCCAATTCATGACCTTCAAATAAAATAAACCATTAACTACAAGGTCGCAATGTCCAATTGATTTAAATACTTATACAATACAAAAGTAAACAACATAACTTACTCTAAATCCATGGATTTCCCTAAGCCTTTCCAATGCTTGGGTTGCGATTCTTGCCGTGTGAATCGGGGCTCTGTCGTGCATAAAGTCGAAGTCCCCGTTGGGAAACCTTTCCAGGATGCTTGGAAGGCCATCGTTCTCCAATAACTCGACGTATCGTTGCGCGGTATTTCTCCCTTGGATGTGAACAAGACATCCGGAGTTAGCTGCCGATAGCCAGCCCCAACAGTTTACGGAAAACCGACCGCTTCTTTGAACCTCGGTTACGTATGGTTCGTCGAAGCGAGTACCGATTGGTCTTCTAACCCAGATCTTAAATATAAAATATTGACGAATGCTTAAACTATTATTCTAATTACTCGTTAAAAACACTCATTACCTGGCCATTGTGCCCGACAACGAAGCTTTTTTCGTCCGTGAATATCACTCGCGCCCACTGCTCGGGTGTCCAGTTTAACTTCTCTTTCTTGCAGGCAATGCGCCCGTGAAGGTCATGCCTGATCAACTCCCTTCTCACAGTTGGTAAGGACGCTTGGAGTTCTAGTTCCGTTCGCAGGCCTCTGGCTGTCAGAAATGGTTGCGCTCTACTGGTTCTGACTAGACGACGAGAATCTCTGGCAGACAAAACCTTAGGTCTTCCGGCTCGTTCCAAGTCCACTCCGCCATTAAACTCATTGTTGCGGAATCTATCTACCCACGTAGCTACTGCAGCGCGAGAAACGTTCAACTGCCTTGCAATTAATCTATTTGAAAATCCTTGTTGATGCAACTCTACTATCTGACGCCTTATTTCAATTCGATCGGACATTGCGACCT
>JAEQBA010001335.1:0-37377 GCA_019434445.1 Phalangium opilio
ATAACATTTTCAAAATCGACGTTTCTCGACCAGAGAAGCACATTTTGAGAATTTTTTCACTATTTTCAATATAACCACTGAAACCATTATTTTTGTATTTTTTGCTTTAATTCAAGCAAATGTAACGATATTCATTCAAAAAACTGTTCAAATTCAATTTTCATTAGAAATCGTTGTTCACGGATTTGTATCTTGAAGAAAAAAAACATGCGATTTTTTCGGTACACTTTTGAATGCATTTTTTTTTCTGGACAAATTTTTGACCGAATTCTGCTTATTTACCTATAAAATACTCATTAAAAGTGATTTCATCTCGATTGATCAATAATAAATGTACCTCGATTTTTAATACATTTTCAAAATCGACGTTTCTCGACCAGAGAAGCACATTTTGAGAATTTTTTCACTATTTCAATATAACCACTGAAACCATATTTTGTATTTTTGCTTTATTCAAGCAAATGTAACGATATTCATTCAAAAAACTGTTCAAATTCAATTTCATTAAGAAATCGTTGTCACGGATTTTGTATCTTGAAGAAAAAACATGCGATTTTTTTCGGTACACTTTTGAATGCATTTTTTTCTGGACAAATTTTTGACCGAATTTAGCTTAAATACCTATAAAATACTCATTAAAAGTGATTTCATCTCGATTGATCAATAAATAAATGTACCTCGATTTTTAATAAATTTTCAAAATCGACGTTTCCTCGACCAGAGAAGCACATTTTGAGAATTTTTTCACTATTTTCAAATATAACCGCTGAAACCATATTTTGTTACTTTTTTGCTTTAATTCAAGCAAATATAACGATATTCATTCAAAAACTGTCAAATTCAATTTTCATTAGAAATCGTTGTCAACGGATTTTGTATCTTGAAGAAAAAAACATGCGATTTTTTCGGTACACTTTTGAATGCATTTTTTTCTGGACAAATTTTTGACCGAATTTAGCTTAAATACCTATAAATACTCATTTAAAGTGATTTCATCTCGATAGATCAATAAATAAAAATGTACCTCGATTTTTAATAGAATTTTCAAAATCGACGTTTCTCGACCAGAGAGCACATTTGAGAATTTTTTCACTATTTTCAAATATAACCGCTGAAACCATATTTTTGTACTTTTTGCGTTAATTAAAGCAAATATAACGATATTCATTCAAAAACTGTTAAAATTCCATTTTCTATAAGAAATCGTTGTCACGAATTTTTATCTTGAATAAAAAAATGCGATTTTTTCGGTACACTTTTGAATGCATTTTTTTCTGGACAAATTTTTGGTCGACTTCAGCTTATTTACCTATAAAATACTCAATAAAAGTGATTTCATCTCGATTGATCAATAAATAAAATGTACCTGATTTTTAATAACATTTTCAAAATCGACGTTTCTCGACTAGAGAAGCACATTTTTGAATTTTTTTCACTATTTTCAAATATAATCACTGAAACCATTATTTTTGTACTTTTGCTTAATTCAAGCAAATGTAACGATATTCATTCAAAAAACTGTTCAAATTCAATTTTCATTAAGAAATCGTTGTCACGGATTTTGTATCTTGAAGAAAAAAACATGCGATTTTTTCGGTACACTTTTGAATGCATTTTTTTCTGGACAAATTTTTGACCGAATTTAGCTTAAATATCTATAAAATACTCATTAAAAGTGATTTCATCATCGATTGATCAATAATATAAATGTACCTCGATTTTTAATAGAATTTTCAAAATCGACGTTTCTCGACCAGAGAAGCACATTTTGAGAATTTTTTCACTATTTTCAAATATAACCGCTGAAACCATAGTTTTTGTACTTTTTGCTTTAATTCAAGCAAATATAACGATATTCATTCAAAAACTGTTAAAATTCAATTTTCAATAAGAAATCGTTGTCACGGATTTTTTATCTTGAAAAAAAAACATGCGATTTTTCGGTACACTTTTGAATGCATTTTTTCTGGACAAATTTTTGACCGAATTCAGCTTATTTACCTATAAAATACTCATTAAAAGTGATTTCATCTCGATTGATCAATAAATAAAATGTACCTCGATTTTTAATACATTTTCAAATCGACGTTTCTCGACCAGAGAAGCACATTTTGAGAATTTTTTCACTATTTTCAAATATAACCGCTGAAACCATAGTTTTGTATTTTTTGCTTTAATTCAAGCAAATATAACGATATTCATTCAAAAACTGTTAAAATTCATTTTCATTAGAAATCGTTGTCACGGATTTTGTATCTTGAAGAAAAAAAACATGCGATTTTTTCGGTACACTTTTTGAATGCATTTTTTTTTGGACAAATTTTTGACCGAATTCAGCTTAATTACCTATAAAATACTCATTAAAAGTGATTTCATCTCGATTGATCAATAAATAAAAATGTACCTTGATTTTTAATAACATTTTCAAAATCGACGTTTCTCGACCAGAGAAGCACATTTTGAGAATTTTTTCACTATTTTCAAATATAATCACTGAAACCATTATTTTTGTACTTTTTGCTTTAATTCAAGCAAATGTAACGATATTCATTCAAAAAACTGTTCAAATTCAATTTTCATTAAGAAATCGTTGTCACGGATTTTGTATCTTGAAGAAAAAAACATGCGATTTTTTCGGTACACTTTTGAATGCATTTTTTTTCTGGACAAATTTTTGACCGAATTTAGCTTAAATACCTATAAAATACTCATTAAAAGTGATTTCATCTCGATTGATCAATAAATAAAAATGTACCTCGATTTTTAATAACATTTTCAAAATCGACGTTTCTCGACCAGGGAAGCACTTTTTGAGAATTTTTTCACTATTTTCAAATATAACCGCTGAAACCATAGTTTTTCTTACTTTTCGCTTTAATTCAAGCAAATATAACGATATTCATTCAAAAAACTGTTCAAATTCAATTTTCATTAAGAAATCGTTGTCACGGATTTTGTATCTTGAAGAAAAAAACATGCGATTTTTTCGGTACACTTTTGAATGCATTTTTTTCTGGACAAATTTTTGACCGAATTTAGCTTAAATATCTATAAAATACTCAGTAAAAGTGATTTCATATCGATTGATCAATAAATATAAATGTACCTCGATTTTTAATAGAATTTTCAAAATCGACGTTTCTCGACCAGAGAAGCGCATTTTGAGAATTTTTTCACTATTTTCAAATAGAACCGCCGAAACCATAGTTTTCGTATTTTTTTCTTTAATTCAAGCAAATATAACGATATTCATTCAAAAAACTGTCAAAATTCAATTTTACATTTAGAAATCGTTGTCACGGATTTTGTATCTTGAAGAAAAAAACACGCGATTTTATCGGTACACTTTTGAATGCATTTTTTTCTGGACAAATTTTTGACCGAATTTAGCTTAAATACCTATAAAATACTCAGTAAAAGTGATTTCATATCGATTGATCAATAAATATAAATGTACCTCGATTTTTAATAGAATTTTCAAAATCGACGTTTCTCGACCAGAGAAGCACATTTTGAGAATTTTTTCACTATTTTCAAATATAACCGCTGAAACCATAGTTTTTGTACTTTTTGCGTTAATTAAAGCAAATATAACGATATTCATTCAAAAAACTGTTAAAATTCCATTTTCTATAAGAAATCGTTGTCACGAATTTTTTATCTTGAATAAAAAAAGATGCGATTTTTTCGGTACACTTTTGAATGCAATTTTTTCTGGACAAATTTTTGGTCGACTTCAGCTTATTTACCTATAAAATACTCAATAAAAGTGATTTCATCTCGATTGATCAATAAATAAAAATGTACCTTGATTTTTAATAACATTTTCAAAATCGACGTTTCTCGACTAGAGAAGCACATTTTGAGAATTTTTTCACTATTTTCAAATATAATCACTGAAACCATTATTTTTGTACTTTTTGCATTAATTCAAGCAAATGTAACGATATTCATTCAAAAAACTGTTCAAATTCAATTTTCATTAAGAAATCGTTGTCACGGATTTTGTATCTTGAAGAAAAAAACCTGCGATTTTTTCGGTACACTTTTGAATGCATTTTTTTCTGGACAAATTTTTGACCGAATTTAGCTTAAATATCTATAAAATACTCAGTAAAAGTGATTTCATAACGATTGATCAATAAATATAAATGTACCTCGATTTTTAATAGAATTTTCAAAATCGACGTTTCTCGACCAGAGAAGCACATTTTGAGAATTTTTTCACTATTTTCAAATATAACCGCTGAAACCATAGTTTTTGTACTTTTTGCGTTAATTAAAGCAAATATAACGATATTCATTCAAAAAACTGTTAAAATTCCATTTTCTATAAGAAATCGTTGTCACGAATTTTTTATCTTGAATAAAAAAAGATGCGATTTTTTCGGTACACTTTTGAATGCAATTTTTTCTGGACAAATTTTTGGTCGACTTCAGCTTATTTACCTATAAAATACTCAATAAAAGTGATTTCATCTCGATTGATCAATAAATAAAAATGTACCTTGATTTTTAATAACATTTTCAAAATCGACGTTCTCGACCAGAGAAGCACATTTTGAGAATTTTTTCACTATTTTCAAATATAACCGCCGAAACCATAGTTTTCGTATTTTTTGCTTTAATTCAAGCAAATATAACGATATTCATTCAAAAAACTGTTAAAATTCAATTTTACATTTAGAAATCGTTGTCACGGATTTTGTATCTTGAAGAAAAAAAACATGCGATTTCTTCGGTACACTTTTGAATGCATTTTTTTCTGGACAAATTTTTGGTCGAATTCTGCTTATTTACCGATAAAATACTCATTAAAAGTGATTTCATCTCGATTGATCAATAAATAAAAATGTACCTTGATTTTTAATAACATTTTCAAAATCGACGTTTCTCGAGTAGAGAAGCACATTTTGAGAATTTTTTCATTATTTTCAAATATAATCACTGAAACCACTATTTTTGTACTTTTTGCATTAATTAAAGCAAATGTAACGATATTCATTCAAAAAACTGTTCAAATTCAATTTTCATTAAGAAATCGTTGTCACGGATTTTGTATCTTGAAGAAAAAAACATGCGATTTTTTCGGTACACTTTTGAATGCATTTTTTTCTGGACAAATTTTTGACCGAATTTAGCTTAAATACCTATAAAATACTCAGTAAAAGTGATTTCATATCGATTGATCAATAAATATAAATGTACCACGATTTTTAATAACATTTTCGAAGTCGACGTTTCTCGACCAGGGAAGCACTTTTTGAGAATTTTTTCACTATTTTCAAATATAATCACTGAAACCATTATTTTTGTACTTTCTGCTTTAATTCATGCAAATGTAACGATATTCATTCAAAAAACTGTACAAATTCAATTTTTATTAAGAAATCGTTGTCACGGATTTTGTATCTTGAAGAAAAAAAACATGCGATTTTTTCGGTACATTTTTGAATGTATTTTTTTCTGGACAAATTTTTGACCGAATACAGCTTATTTACCTATATAATACTCATTTAAAGTGATTTCATCTCGATTGATCAATAAATAAAAATGTACCTCGATTTTTTATAACATTTTCAAAATCGACGTTTCTCGACCAGAGAAGCACAATTTAGTTTTTTTTCGCTATTTTCAAATATAATCACAGAAACCATTAATTTGTACTTTTTGTTTAATTCAAGCAAATATAACGATATTCATTCATAAAACTGTTCAAATTCAATTATCAATAAGAAATCGTTGTCACGGATTTTGTATCTTGAAGAAAAAAAACATGCGATTTTTTCGGTACACTTTTGAATGCATTTTTTTCTGGACAAATTTTTGACCGAATTCAGCTTATTTACCTATAAAATACTCATTAAAAGTGATTTCATCTCGATTGATCAATAAATAAAAATGTACCTTGATTTTTAATAACATTTTCAAAATCGACGTTTCTTGACCATAGAAGCACTTTTTGAGAATTTTTTCACTATTTTCAAATATAACCGCTGAAACCATAGTTTTTGTACTTTTTGCTTTTTTGTGGTTCGAGCCCAATAGGGAACGTTGGTGTGAAGTAACGTAAAAAGCCAAAGTGTTTCCACAATACCTGACGACCATTTAATTTATGGGCTTCCGTGGCGCAATGGCTAGCAAGTTTAGATGTTAACCGAAAGGTTGGTGGTTCGAGCACATCCGGGAGCGTTGTTGTGAGGTCTCAGAGGTAACGTAAAAAGGCAAAGTTTTTCCAAAATACCTGACGACCATTCAATTTTTGGGCTTCTGTTGCGTAATGGTTAGCGCGTTCGGCTGTTAACCGAAAGGTTGGTAGTTCGAGCACACCCAGGAGCGGTGTTGTGAGGTATCAGATGTAACGTAAACGCCGAAGTTTTTCCACAATACCTGACGAACATTTAATTTTTGGGCTTCCGTGGCGCCTTTTTAGCGCATTCGGCTGTTATCCGAAAGGTTGGTGGATCCAGCACACCCGGGAGCGGCGTTGTGAGGTCTCAGATGTAACGTAAAAAGCCAAAGTGTTTCCACAATACCTGACGACCATTTAATTTATGGGCTTCCGTGGCGCAATGGCTAGCAAGTTTAGCTGTCAATCAAAGGGTTGGTGGTTCGAGCACATCCGGGAGCGTTGTTGTGAGGTCTCAGAGGTAATGTAAAAAGGCAAAGTTTTTCCAAAATACAATTCAATCAATTCAATTCAAAATGTTTATTTTATTTGCATTACAGATACAGTATACCACGGGGCTAAGTCACATTGTGACTTGTAAGCCCCGTGCCTATCTGTTTAATTTAACCTGACGACCATTCAATTTTTGGGCTTCTGTTGCGTAATGGTTAGCGCGAACCGAAAGGTTGGTAGTTCGAGCACACCCAGGAGCGGTGTTGTGAGGTATCAGATGTAACGTAAAAAGCCGAAGTTTTTCCACAATAACTGACGAACATTTAATTTTTGGGCTTCCGTGGCGCAATGGTTAGCGCGTTCGGCTGTTAACCGAAAGGTTGGTGGATCGAGCACACCCGGGAGCGG
This sequence comes from Phalangium opilio, assembly GCA_019434445.1. Taxonomy (NCBI): domain Eukaryota; kingdom Metazoa; phylum Arthropoda; class Arachnida; order Opiliones; family Phalangiidae; genus Phalangium; species Phalangium opilio. The sequence goes on from JAEQBA010001335.1 coordinate 7,031, forward strand.
TGTTGTGAGGTCTCAGATGCAACGTAAAAAGCCAAAGTTTTTCCACAATACCTGACGAACATTTAATTTATGGGCTTCCGTGGCGCAATGGCTAGCACGTTTAGCTGTCAATAAAAAGGTTGGTGGATCGAGCACATCCGGGAGCGGTGTTGTGAAACTTTAGAAGTAACGTAAAAAGTCAAAGCTTTTCCACAATACCTGACGACCATTTAATTCCTGAGCTTCCTTGGTTAGCGCGTTGAGCTGTTAACCGAAAGGTTGGTGGATCGAGCAAACCCGGGAGCGGTGTTGTGAGGTCTCAGATGTAACGTAAAAAGCCAAAGTTTTTCCACAATACCTGACGAACATTTAATTTATGGGCTTCCGTGGCGCAATGGCTAGCACGTTTAGCTGTCAATCAAAGGGTTGGTGGTTCGAGCACATCCGGGAGCGGTGTTGTGAGGTCTCAGAAGTAACGTAAAAAGCCGAAGTTTTTCCACAATCCCTGACGACCATTTAATTTCCGGGCTTCCGTGGCGCCTTTTTAGCGCGTTCGGTTGTTACCCGAAAGGTTGGTGGTTCGAGCACACCCGGGAGCGGTGTTGTGGGGTCTCAGATGTAGCGTAAAAAGCCATAATTTTTCCACAATACCTGACGACCATTTTTATTTTGGGCTTCCGTTGCGCAATGGTTAGCGCGTTCGGCTGTTAACCGAAAGGTTGGTGGATCGAGCACACCCGGGAGCGGTGTTGTGAGCTCTCAGATGTAGCGTAAAAAGTCATAAATTTTCCACAATACCTGACGACCATTTAATTTTTGGGCTTCCGTTGCGCAATGGTTAGCGCGTTCGGCTGTTAACCGAAAGGTTGGTAGTTCGAGCACACCCAGGAGCGGTGTTGTGAGGTATCAGATGTAACGTAAAAAGCCAAAGTTTTGTCCACAATACCTGACGAACATTTAATTTTTGGTTAGAGCGTTCAGCTGTTAACCGAAAGGTTGGTGGTTCGAGCCCACCCGAGAGTGTAGGTGTGAAGTTTTATAAGTAACGTAAAAAGTCAAAGTTTTTCCACAATACCTGACAACCATTTATTTTCTAAGCTTCCTTGGCTCAATGGTTAGCACGTACACAGAAAAAAAGTGTTTAGAAACTAAACACTTGCCTAAACACGAAAATGCAACAGATATTTTATCATGTTTAAAAACACTCATGTTTAAATAAGAATGGTGTTTAGGTTTGCAACACCTTATGTTTAGGTTCAAAATGTGTTGATCGCTTGTCATATCTAGTATTTAAAGATGTTTAAGGTAGTATATGTCATGTTATTGTGCTATAATGCTTAGTAACAAAACGTGTTTACACGATTATATGCCTAGTTGTATAACATGTTTTCAGGATTATATGTTTAGGTTTGAAACACGACTAAAGGTTTATAAGCTTAGCTTCCTATCATGTTTATGGGTTTATAAGCTTAGTTTTAAAGATATTTGCAGGTTTATCTTGAATTATTTTGAATGGTGTTACGACCTGCGTCGCTTTATATACATAGGTTGAAATAATTGCTGCTAAATAAGATACATTGTTTTCAGAAAAACCCGTGCCGCTCCTCGTGGGAAAACACAATTTCCGTTGAGCTTCAACTTAGCTTAATTTAAACACTTTAGTAAGATTGTGCCGAGTCCCAGTCAACCGAACCAACCCCATTCTACTGAAAAACTCTCACTTTGGAGGATTTACGATGCTGTAAAATGGGAAAATCCGATTGCACCGAAAAACCCTCACTTCCCGATCGGATTTAAACTAAATTAACTTAAAACAATTCACGGCCTACGTAAAATGAACACTAGATCCAAACATTTTCTAAATTATTATTTTAGAACTAAGGATTATAAGAACGAAATAGTAATAAATCAGCAATATATGAAATAATAAAATCAATTGCTAATATTGATTTATTTTTTTATGTTATATTCATTATGAAAATACTTTAAGCCAGCCGTTTTACTGTACTTGAAGTGTATAACCGCCCCAAAGAGGAAGAGACGTCCTAACCAAACCAAACCAAACCTAACCGAACAGTAACTTTTTGGAAAAGGCATATTATTTGAGAAGTCAATGAAGATAAACATCAATATTTTGGAAAAGGCGTAACAATGTTAAATGATTTATATAACATTACTAACCTAACCTGGTTTTGAACAAAAACGTTTTATTGGACGAAATTGTTTTTGTTTAATGCCAGGGATAGATAGACTTTTTTTAAGACTGAATAAACAATGTTTGGCCTTTACTTCAGTCCGACTCATAGACGAGTATATAGTCCCTTCCTTCAACACGTAACCAAAAAATTAAATTATCTTATTGGCTCACAAAAACTACGTATTGGTGACGTTGCTGACGGGGAGGGCCAAAAATACGTAATTCCTGTTTACCTCTATCGCCATGACTACGACCCCTCTTGCGTTGTACCATAGCCCACTCGATCACGCGCGTCACGCCGCAAGCTGCTCGCGCTATAGCTATAGAGCGCGGATCGAGTGGGCTATGGTTCTACAGATAAGCATCTTCACAGGGGTTCAAAATGGAGCCGTCTAAATGCGATGGTCCGGTAATTATCCGGGAATAGTTTTTAATAGCAATTAAGAAGGTACTTAGTGAATTTGGTGCCGGTGTTTTGGATTTGGAGTACATCTGTAAAGGTGAAAATTGTTCGCTAATTCTTTCTTAAGCCAATCATTTCTACTATCCTCATGATTTTGTAAACGAATTTGATTAAGTTAACCAAGGCTTAGTGAATGGTCAGGAGTTTTGTGAGCTTAGTGTTTGGTTAAAACCTGTTCGTGCTGTAATATCTATGAAGACTTTTACTCAATTCTAACTCACTTTTAATTTTCTTGGGTCTTCCCTGTTTTTTTTCAGTTGCAAGCCCTATGTTAAACTTTTTCGAAGCCATAGTATAAGTTAATAAAAATATATTGTTAAAAAGAAGAGAGAACTTTATGGCAATTAAAAACAAGTACTTTATTTAGGTGTAAGTTGCCTATTAAAATACATTAAGATGAGAGCTTTCGGCTCGCGAGCCTTCATCAGTCATACTAAAATCTAACGCGCGTGACACTTACGAGGTAACCTCGGTTTTTTAAAAATCATATCACGCCCTCTCTTGAACAAAATGCCTGTCGTCTATGACTCCCCAATATTTTGCTTCAGCACAACCTTTGGACGGTACGCGACAATTTGGTCTCGCCGTTATGGTCTCGTCGATTTGGTCTCGCCGTTTTGGTCTCGCCGATTTGGTCTCGGGACAAATGGGTCTCGGGACAAATGGGTCTCGGCACAAATGGGTCTCGGCACAAATGGGTCTCGGGACAAATGGGTCTCGGGACAAATTGCACCGAAAAACCCTCACTTCCCGATCGGATTTAAACTAAATTAACTTAAAACAATTCACGGCCTACGTAAAATGAACACTAGATCCAAACATTTTCTAAATTATTATTTTAGAACTAAGGATTATAAGAACGAAATAGTAATAAATCAGCAATATATGAAATAATAAAATCAATTGCTAATATTGATTTATTTTTTTATGTTATATTCATTATGAAAATACTTTAAGCCAGCCGTTTTACTGTACTTGAAGTGTATAACCGCCCCAAAGAGGAAGAGACGTCCTAACTGGCAAAGGCGCACTTCGCCAAACCAAACCTAACCGAACAGTAACTTTTTGGAAAAGGCATATTATTTGAGAAGTCAATGAAGATAAACATCAATATTTTGGAAAAGGCGTAACAATGTTAAATGATTTATATAACATTACTAACCTAACCTGGTTTTGAACAAAAACGTTTTATTGGACGAAATTGTTTTTGTTTAATGCCAGGGATAGATAGACTTTTTTTAAGACGGAATAAACAATGTTTGGCCTTTACTTCAGTCCGACTCATAGACGAGTATATAGTCCCTTCCTTCAACACGTAACCAAAAAATTAAATTATCTTATTGGCTCACAAAAACTACGTATTGGTGACGTTGCTGACGGGGAGGGCCAAAAATACGTAATTCCTGTTTACCTCTATCGCCATGACTACGACCCCTCTTGCGTTGTACCATAGCCCACTCGATCACGCGCGTCACGCCGCAAGCTGCTCGCGCTATAGCTATAGAGCGCGGATCGAGTGGGCTATGGTTCTACAGATAAGCATCTTCACAGGGGTTCAAAATGGAGCCGTCTAAATGCGATGGTCCGGTAATTATCCGGGAATAGTTTTTAATAGCAATTAAGAAGGTACTTAGTGAATTTGGTGCCGGTGTTTTGGATTTGGAGTACATCTGTAAAGGTGAAAATTGTTCGCTAATTCTTTCTTAAGCCAATCATTTCTACTATCCTCATGATTTTGTAAACGAATTTGATTAAGTTAACCAAGGCTTAGTGAATGGTCAGGAGTTTTGTGAGCTTAGTGTTTGGTTAAAACCTGTTCGTGCTGTAATATCTATGAAGACTTTTACTCAATTCTAACTCACTTTTAATTTTCTTGGGTCTTCCCTGTTTTTTTTCAGTTGCAAGCCCTATGTTAAACTTTTTCGAAGCCATAGTATAAGTTAATAAAAATATATTGTTAAAAAGAAGAGAGAACTTTATGGCAATTAAAAACAAGTACTTTATTTAGGTGTAAGTTGCCTATTAAAATACATTAAGATGAGAGCTTTCGGCTCGCGAGCCTTCATCAGTCATACTAAAATCTAACGCGCGTGACACTTACGAGGTAACCTCGGTTTTTTAAAAATCATATCACGCCCTCTCTTGAACAAAATGCCTGTCGTCTATGACTCCCCAATATTTTGCTTCAGCACAACCTTGATTTAAATTTAATATCCCTGATTTTTTAATAAATATACCCTCAATAAATTTTCTTTTTCGCCAATTTTTTTCCCGATATAAAACTTTCGGATATTTAAAATCCATTATGTGACCTTTCGACTCCCAAACATGAACCGCTATGCCGTTTTCTTTATCATAATTTTTAATGCATTGCTTATGCCCTGAGAACCTATTTTTTAACGTTTGTTGTGTTTCACCAACATACGTTTCACCGCATGTTTCACATTTTACTTGGTAAACGACGCAGCGATTATCCAATAGGTTAATATCTCTTTTAGGCCTATTTTTAACTAAGTGATAGTTTAAATTTTGTCCACCTATATTTAATAATTTAACGTTGAATTTATTTTTTAATAATCTACCTAATTTTTCACTAATTCCCCTAATGTACGGAAGCGCTAAACATGGTTGAGAGTCTCTAGGTCTATTGTAATCGTTATTAACAATGTTATTTTTAAAAATCGAATCAAATAAACCATTTGGGTAATTACTATTAATTAACTGATTTTTTACGATGGCTTTATCAGTCTCAGGTTCGTCGGAAATATTTTCTATACGGTGTTTTAAGCTTTTTACTATACCTAACTTTACAATTTGGCTGTGGCAGGAATTGTAATCTAGAAATTTTTACAATGGGTAGGTTTTTGAAAGAGAGTACATTTTAAACTATTGTCATTATCTAATCTTTTGGTCATTATATCTAAAAAGGGTAAACTGCCATTATCTTCTAATTCAATTGTAAATTTAATAGAATTATCTAAACTATTCACTAAATCCAATAACAGATTTGTATTGTTTCTTACATTTTTTAAAATGACAAAAATGTCATCGACGAACCTTACCCAAAATTTAATATTTCTTGCCATTCTTTTGTGACTAAATAGTTTTTCTTCAATGAACTCCATATATAAATTAGCTAAGACACTCGAAAGTGGATTACCCATCGCTAAACCCTTTGTTTGTACAAAAAATTGATCTTTAAAGCTAAAATATGTGTTTTCTATACAAATTCGGCTAAGTTCTACGATTGAATCAATGGTTAAGTCTGTTCTGTTTTTTAAGGCGGGGTCCTTCACTAATTTAAATCTTAAAACATCTAGAACACCTTCAATCGGTACCCTAGTGTATAAGTTTATTACATCTAGGCTAAGTATAGCATCAGAAATATTTACTTGGATCTTTTTAACTTTCTCTACGAAATCATACGAGTTTTTTAAACTTCGTTCAGTATTATTTATTAGTGGGGAGATTATTGGTACGAGATTCTTAGCTAAATAGTAGGTGGGGCCATCAATACTGGAGACAATTAACCTTAATGGACACCCTTCTTTATGGACTTTAGGCAAACCATAAACATGAGGCGGTTTAAGGTTGCTTGCTATAAATCTAAAGTACGTTCTTTTATCAAGCTCTTTGTTTTTAATGCATTCGGTAATTTTTGCCCGTACCAGTTTATCAATTTTTTGAGAACAATCACCAATTATAGTATCGTAATCACCACTATTTTCAAGAACATTTAAGATCTTCTCGTCATAAACTAAACTATCAAGAATAACAACTTTGCCACCTTTATCAGCGTTAACAATTTTGATGCTGGGGTTGTTTTTCAGATTTTTAAGCGCGAGTAAATATTTCTGATGCTATACTTAGCCTAGATGTAATAAACTTATACACTAGGGTACCGATTGAAGGTGTTCTAGATGTTTTAAGATGTAAATTAGTGAAGGACCCCGCCTTAAAAAACAGAACAGACTTAACCATTGATTCAATCGTAGAACTTAGCCGAATTTGTATAGAAAACAAATATTTTAGCTTTAAAGATCAATTTTTTGTACAAACAAAGGGTTTAGCGATGGGTAATCCACTTTCGAGTGTCTTAGCTAATTTATATATGGAGTTCATTGAAGAAAAACTATTTAGTCACAAAAGAATGGCAAGAAATATTAAATTTTGGGTAAGGTTCGTCGATGACATTTTTGTCATTTTAAAAAATGTAAGAAACAATACAAATCTGTTATTGGATTTAGTGAATAGTTTAGATAATTCTATTAAATTTACAATTGAATTAGAAGATAATGGCAGTTTACCCTTTTTAGATATAATGACCAAAAGATTAGATAATGACAATAGTTTAAAATGTACTCTCTTTCAAAAACCTACCCATTGTAAAAAATTTCTAGATTACAATTCCTGCCACAGCCAAATTGTAAAGTTAGGTATAGTAAAAAGCTTAAAACACCGTATAGAAAATATTTCCGACGAACCTGAGACTGATAAAGCCATCGTAAAAAATCAGTTAATTAATAGTAATTACCCAAATGGTTTAATTGATTCGATTTTTAAAAATAACATTGTTAATAACGATTACAATAGACCTAGAGACTCTCAACCATGTTTAGCGCTTCCGTACATTAGGGGAATTAGTGAAAAATTAGGTAGATTATTAAAAAATAAATTCAACGTTAAATTATTAAATATAGGTGGACAAAATTTAAACTATCACTTAGTTAAAAATAGGCCTAAAAGAGATATTAACCTATTGGATAATCGCTGCGTCGTTTACCAAGTAAAATGTGAAACATGCGGTGAAACGTATGTTGGTGAAACACAACAAACGTTAAAAAATAGGTTCTCAGGGCATAAGCAATGCATTAAAAATTATGATAAAGAAAACGGCATAGCGGTTCATGTTTGGGAGTCGAAAGGTCACATAATGGATTTTAAATATCCGAAAGTTTTATATCGGGAAAAAAATTGGCGAAAAAGAAAATTTATTGAGGGTATATTTATTAAAAAATCAGGGATATTAAATTTAAATCAAGGTTGTGCTGAAGCAAAATATTGGGGAGTCATAGACGACAGGCATTTTGTTCAAGAGAGGGCGTGATATGATTTTTAAAAAACCGAGGTTACCTCGTAAGTGTCACGCGCGTTAGATTTTAGTATGACTGATGAAGGCTCGCGAGCCGAAAGCTCTCATCTTAATGTATTTTAATAGGCAACTTACACCTAAATAAAGTACTTGTTTTTAATTGCCATAAAGTTCTCTCTTCTTTTTAACAATATATTTTTTTTGTATACTGTTATATTATATACAGTATTTAGAAGACACGGTGGTGATAACTTACCGAGGTCGTTTTTTATTATCATCTTGTTGCAAAGTCGTCAAATATTGGCGTTTCCAAGGCAGCACGAATGTATTGAAAACACTAGCACTTTTGAGGTCGCTTAATTCGACAAATAGCGTCGTTTGAATTGTAAATACCAACACCCACGGTTGGGCTAAATTCATAAGAAACTTTGGCGGGATTTGGTCTAATGGAATTCTGCGCAATGGGAATATACCTATTTAAACAAATCTAGCCGACCTGTTGGAAATGTTGTTCTAGTATTAAAGCCAAGAAAGCTTATTTATTCTTCATGTCAAACCATCACTTTAAACATATATTTTGCTCAAAATTTGAGTCAAGGAAGTCCTTTTCTCAGTATAAAGTGAAAGTCATTGTGACCTACATTATGAATATAGCCACAAGGTGTTAGATTATTCACCTAGTGGTAAAATATACCTCCACTTTTTAGTTGTTTTTCTAAAATATTATAATTCTTCTTAAAATAAAGATTTACAAACATTTAAGCTATATACCAACGTATTAAAAACATGTTACGTTAAATAACACCTGGTAAGCGTTGATGTTTAGCTTAGTGTTAAGATTATTCTGTGTTTTACTCTTAAACGTGATAAAATAAGAAGTGTTCCTCTTTGGAACACATTTAAAGGATCCTTAGAGAAACGGAGATGTAATTAGACATCAACATTGAAGCAAAAAACATTACCTCACACCAATGTTTAACTTTATAACATGTTCAGATGTTGCAAACCTAAACACTTTTTTTGCGTAGGGCTGTTAACCGAAAGGTTGATGGTTCGAGCTAACACGGGAGCGGTGTTGTGAGGTCTCCTATGTAACGTAAAATGTCAAACTTTTTCCACAATACCTGACGAACATTTAATTTTTGGGCTTCCGTGGCCCAATGGTTAGCGCGTTCAGCTGTTAACTGAAAGGTCGGTGGTTCGAGCCCACCCGGAAACGATGGTGTGAAAATTTAGAAGTAACGTAAAAAGTCAAAGCTTTTCCGCAATACCTCACGACCATTTAATTTCTGAGATTCCGTGGCTCAATGGTTAGCGCGTTGGGTTGTTATCCGAAAGGTTTGTGGTTCGAGCTCACCCGGGAGCGGTGTTGTGGAGTCTCAGATGTAGCGTAAAAAGCCGAAGTTTTTCCACAATACCTGACGACCATTTAATTTATGGGCTTCCGTTGCGCAATGGTTAGCGCCTTCGGCTGTTAACCGAAAGGTTGGTGGATCGAGCACACCCGGGAGCGGTATTGTGGGGTCTCAGCCATAATTTTAATTAAATTCAAATTATTAAATAGCACTCTCGGCAACGGCTATATCACGCTGAAAACACCGGTACTCCTCCGATCACCGAAGTTAAGCAGCGTCGAGCGCAGTCAGTACTTGGGAACACTTCGTGCCGTTGGCTTTTTCCTTTTTGTTTCCTCTTTTAAATTCCACGAGATATGAAAAAGCAAACATATCTTCTTTTTGTTATTGTTTTATAAAGATGAAGGTTAATTAAATTCAAATTATTAACGGCCATATCACGCTGAAATCACCGGTTCTCGTCCGATCACCAAAGTTAAGCAGCTTCGAGCGAAGTCAGTTCTTGGGAGGGAGACCAATTAGGAACACGGCGTGCCGTTGGCTTTCTCACTTTTTTTTCCTCTTTTAAATTTTAATAGATATGAAAAAAGCAAACATGTTTTCTTTTTGTTATTGTTTTAAAAAGATGAAGGTTAATTTGTCTCACTTACTTTAAATTCGAATTATTAACTAGCACTCTCGGCAACGGCCATATCACGCTGAAGTCACCGGTTCTCGTCCGATCACCGAAGTTAAGCAGCTTCGAGCGCAGTCAGTACTTGGGAACACTTCGTGCCGTTGGCTTTTTCCTTTTTGTTTCCTTTTTAAATTCCAACAAATATGAAAAAAGCAAACATATCTTCATTTTGTTATTGTTTTATAAAAATGAAGGTTAATTAAATTCAAATTATTAACTAGCGCTCTCGGCAACGGCCATATCACGCTGAATACACCGAATCTCGTCCGATCACCGACGTAAAGCAGCGTCGAGCGCTGTCAGTACTTGGGAGGGAGGCCACTTAGGAACACTCCTTGCCGTTAGCTTTATCACTTTTTTTTTGTCTTTTAAATTCCAATAGATATGAAAAAAGCAAACACATTAATATATAATCACTGAAACCATTATTTTTGTACTTTTTGCATTAATTCAAGCAAATGTAACGATATTCATTCAAAAAACTGTTCAAATTCAATTTTCATTAAGAAATCGTTGTCACGGATTTTGTATCTTGAAGAAAAAACATGCGATTTTTTCGGTACACTTTTGAATGCATTTTTTTCTGGACAAATTTTTGACCGAATTTAGCTTAAATACCTATAAAATACTCATTAAAAGTGATTTCATATCGATAGATCAATAAATATAAATGTACCTCGATTTTTAGTAGAATTTTCGAAATCGACGTTTCTCGACCAGAGAAGCACATTTTGAGTTTTTTTTCACTATTTTCAAATATAACCGCTGAAACCATAGTTTTTGTATTTCTTGCTTTAATTCAAGCAAATATAACGATATTCATTCAAAAAACTGTTCAATTCAATTTTCATTAAGAAATCGTTGTCACGGATTTTGTATCTTGAAGAAAAAGAACATGCGATTTTTTCGGTTCACTTTTGAATGCATTTTTTTCTGGACGAATTTTTGACCGAATTTATTTTAAATACATATAAAATACTCATTAAAAGCGATTTCATCTCGATTGATCAATAAATAAAAATGTACCTCGATTTTTAATAGAATTTTCAAAATCGACGTTTCTCGACCAGAGAAGCACATTTTGAGAATTTTTTCACTATTTTCAAATATAACCGCCGAAACCATAGTTTTCGTATTTTTTGCTTTAATTCAAGCAAATATAACGATATTCATTCAAAAAACTGTCAAAATTCAATTTTACATTTAGAAATCGTTGTCACGGATTTTGTATCTTGAAGAAAAAAACATGGGATTTTTACGGTACACTTTTGAATGCATTTTTTTCTGGACAAATTTTTGACCGAATTTAGCTTAAATACCTATAAAATACTCATTTAAAGTGATTTCATATCGATAGATCAATAAATAAAAATGTACCTCGATTTTTAATAGAATTTTCAAAATCGACGTTTCTCGACCAGAGAAGCACATTTTGAGAATTTTTTCACTATTTTCAAATATAACCGCTGAAACCATAGTTTTTGTACTTTTTGCGTTAATTAAAGCAAATATAACGATATTCATTCAAAAAACTGTTAAAATTCCATTTTCTATAAGAAATCGTTGTCACGAATTTTTTATCTTGAATAAAAAAAAGATGCGATTTTTTCGGTACACTTTTGAATGCATTTTTTCTGGACAAATTTTTGGTCGACTTCAGCTTATTTACCTATAAAACACTCAATAAAAGTGATTTCATCTCGATTGATCAATAAATAAAAATGTACCTTGATTTTTAATAACATTTTCAAAATCGACGTTTCTCGACTAGAGAAGCACATTTTGAGAATTTTTTCACTATTTTCAAATATAATCACTGAAACCATTATTTTTGTACTTTTTGCATTAATTCAAGCAAATGTAATGATATTCATTCAAAAAACTGTTCAAATTCAATTTTCATTAAGAAATCGTTGTCACGGATTTTGTATCTTGAAGAAAAAAACATGCGATTTTTTCGGTACACTTTTGAATGCATTTTTTTCTGGACAAATTTTTGACCGAATTTAGCTTAAATACCTATAAAATACTCATTAAAAGTGATTTCATATCGATAGATCAATAAATATAAATGTACCTCGATTTTTAATAGAATTTTCAAAATCGACGTTTCTCGACCAGAGAAGCACATTTTGAGAATTTTTTCACTATTTTCAAATATAACCGCTGAAACCATATTTTTTGTACTTTTTGCGTTAATTAAAGCAAATATAACGATATTCATTCAAAAAACTGTTAAAATTCCATTTTCTATAAGAAATCGTTGTCACGAATTTTTTATCTTGAATAAAAAAACATGCGATTTTTTCGGTACACTTTTGAATGCATTTTTTTCTGGACAAATTTTTGACCGAATTTAGCTTAAATATCTATAAAATACTCAGTAAAAGTGATTTCCTATCGATTGATCAATAAATATAAATGTACCTCGATTTTTAATAGAATTTTCAAAATCGACGTTTCTCGACCAGAGAAGCACATTTTGAGAATTTTTTCACTATTTTCAAATATAACCGCCAAAACCATAGTTTTCGTATTTTTTGCTTTAATTCAAGCAAATATAACGATATTCATTCAAAAAACTGTCAAAATTCAATTTTACATTTAGAAATCGTTGTCACGGATTTTGTATCTTGAAGAAAAAAACATGCGATTTTTTCGGTACACTTTTGAATGCATTTTTTTCTGGACAAATTTTTGACCGAATTTAGCTTAAATACCTATAAAATACTCATTTAAAGTGATTTCATATCGATAGATCAATAAATAAAAACGTACCTCGATTTTTAATAACATTTTCAAAAACGACGTTTCTCGACCAGGGAAGCACTTTTTGAGAATGTTTTCACTATTTTCAAATATAACCGCTGAAACCATAGTTTTTCTTACTTTTCGCTTTAATTCAAGCAAATATAACGATATTAATTCAAAAAACTGTTGAAATTCAATTTTCATTAAGAAATCGTTGTCACGGATTTTGTATCTTGAAGAAAAAAACATGCGATTTTTTCGGTACACTTTTGAATGCATTTTTTCTGGACAAATTCAAATTCAAATTCAAATTCAAAAATGTTTATTTTTTACTTTTCATTACATATACAGTTTAGCTTAAATACCTATAAAATACTCATTAAAAGTGATTTCATATCGATAGATCAATAAATATAAATGTACCTCGAATTTTAATAGAATTTTCAAAATCGACGTTTCTTGACCAGAGAAGCACATTTTGAAGTTTTTCACTATTTTCAAATATAATCACTGAAACCATTACTTTTGTACTTTTTGCTTTAATTCATGCAAATGTAACGATATTCATTCAAAAAACTGTTCAAATTCAATTTTTATTAAGAAATCGTTGTCACGGATTTTGTATCTTGAAGAAAAAAAACATGCGATTTTTTCGGTACTTTTTTGAATGTATTTTTTTCTGGACAAATTTTTGACCGAATACAGCTTATTTACCTATATAATACTCATTTAAAGTGATTTCATCTCGATTGATCAATAAATAAAAATGTACCTCGATTTTTTATAACATTTTCAAAATCGACGTTTCTCGACCAGAGAAGCACAATTTAGTTTTTTTTCGCTATTTTCAAATATAATCACAGAAACCATTAATTTGTACTTTTTGTTTAATTCAAGCAAATATAACGATATTCATTCATAAAACTGTTCAAATTCAATTATCAATAAGAAATCGTTGTCACGGATTTTGTATCTTGAAGAAAAAAAACATGCGATTTTTTCGGTACACTTTTGAATGCATTTTTTTCTGGACAAATTTTTGACCGAATTCAGCTTATTTACCTATAAAATACTCATTAAAAGTGATTTCATCTCGATTGATCAATAAATAAAAATGTACCTTGATTTTTAATAACATTTTCAAAATCGACGTTTCTTGACCATAGAAGCACTTTTTGAGAATTTTTTCACTATTTTCAAATATAACCGCTGAAACCATAGTTTTTGTACTTTTTGCTTTTTTGTGGTTCGAGCCCAATAGGGAACGTTGGTGTGAAGTAACGTAAAAAGCCAAAGTGTTTCCACAATACCTGACGACCATTTAATTTATGGTCTTCCGTGGCGCAATGGCTAGCAAGTTTAGCTGTTAACCGAAAGGTTGGTGGTTCGAGCACATCCGGGAGCGTTGTTGTGAGGTCTCAGAGGTAACGTAAAAAGGCAAAGTTTTTCCAAAATACCTGACGACCATTCAGTTTTTGGGCTTCTGTTGCGTAATGGTTAGCGCGTTCGGCTGTTAACCGAAAGGTTGGTAATTCGAGCACACCCAGGAGCGGTGTTGTGAGGTATCAGATGTAACGTAAAAAGCCGAAGTTTTTCCACAATACCTGACGAACATTTAATTTTTGGGCTTCCGTGGCGCCTTTTTAGCGCATTCGGCTGTTATCCGAAAGGTTGGTGGATCCAGCACACCCGGGAGCGGTGTAGTGAGGTCTCAGATGTAACGTAAAAAGCCAAAGTGTTTCCACAATACCTGACGACCATTTAATTTATGGGCTTCCGTGGCGCAATGGCTAGCACGTTTAGCTGTCAATAAAAAGGTTGGTGGATCGAGCACATCCGGGAGCGGTGTTGTGAAACTTTAGAAGTAACGTAAAAAGTCAAAGCTTTTCCACAATACCTGACGACCATTTAATTTCTGAGCTTCCTTGGCTCAATGGTTAGCGCGTTGGGCTGTTAACCGAAAGGTTTGTGGTTCGAGCCCACCCGGGAGCGGTGTTGTGAGGTCTCAGAAGTAACGTAAAAAGCCGAAGTTTTTCCACAATCCCTGACGACCATTTAATTTCCGGGCTTCCGTGGCGCCTTTTTAGCGCGTTCGGTTGTTACCCGAAAGGTTGGTGGTTCGAGCACACCCGGGAGCGGTGTTGTGGGGTCTCAGATGTAGCGTAAAAAGTCATAAATTTTCCACAATACCTGACGACCATTTAATTTTTGGGCTTCCGTTGCGCAATGGTTAGCGCGTTCGGCTGTTAACCGAAAGGTTGGTAGTTCGAGCACACCCAGGAGCGGTGTTGTGAGGTATCAGATGTAACGTAAAAAGCCAAAGTTTTGTCCACAATACCTGACGAACATTTAATTTTTGGTTAGAGCGTTCAGCTGTTAACCGAAAGGTTGGTGGTTCGAGCCCACCCGAGAGTGTAGGTGTGAAGTTTTATAAGTAACGTAAAAAGTCAAAGTTTTTCCACAATACCTGACAACCATTTATTTTCTAAGCTTCCTTGGCTCAATGGTTAGCACGTACACAGAAAAAAAAGTGTTTAGAAACTAAACACTTGCCTAAACACGAAAATGCAACAGATATTTTATCATGTTTCATGTTTAATAAGAATGGTGTTTAGGTTTGCAACACCTTATGTTTAGGTTCAAAATGTGTTGATCGCTTGTCATATCTAGTATTTAAAGATGTTTAAGGTAGTATATGTCATGTTATTGTGCTATAATGCTTAGTAACAAAACGTGTTTACACGATTATATGCCTAGTTGTATAACATGTTTTCAGGATTATATGTTTAGGTTTGAAACACGACTAAAGGTTTATAAGCTTAGCTTCCTATCATGTTTATGGGTTTATAAGCTTAGTTTTAAAGATATTTGCAGGTTTATCTTGAATTATTTTGAATGGTGTTACGACCTGCGTCGCTTTATATACATAGGTTGAAATAATTGCTGCTAAATAAGATACATTGTTTTCAGAAAAACCCGTGCCGCTCCTCGTGGGAAAACACAATTTCCGTTGAGCTTCAACTTAGCTTAATTTAAACACTTTAGTAAGATTGTGCCGAGTCCCAGTCAACCGAACCAACCCCATTCTACTGAAAAACTCTCACTTTGGACGGTACGCGACAATTTGGTCTCGCCGTTATGGTCTCGTCGATTTGGTCTCGCCGTTTTGGTCTCGCCGATTTGGTCTCGGGACAAATGGGTCTCGGGACAAATGGGTCTCGGCACAAATGGGTCTCGGCACAAATGGGTCTCGGGACAAATGGGTCTCGGAACAAATGGGTCTCGGGACAAATGGGTCTCGGGACAAATGGCCCTCGGGACGATTGGGTCTCGGGACGATTGGGTCTCGGGACGATTGGGTCTCGGGACGATTGGGTCTCGGGACAATTGGGTCTCGGGACAATTGGATCTCGGGACAATTGGATCTCGGGACAATTGGGTCTCGGGACAAATGTGTCTCTGGACCTAACCCAACCCAACGTTGTTTGGAGGTAAGAAGATTATTTAAAGCCCACCTCTTACCACGAACAACTTATTAGCAATAATAGAAATATTTTGGAAAATATGTCAGATATTTAATAGGAGAATATTTTGGAAAAGGTGGCAGCTAATTAATTGGAGAATATTTGGAAAAGGTGGCAGCTAATTAGTAGGAGAATGTTTTGAAAAAGGTGGCAGCTAATTAGTAGGAGAATGTTTTGGAAAAGGTGGTAGCTAATTAGTATAAGAATGTTTTGGAAAAGGTGCAGCTAATTAGTAGGAGAATGTTCTGGAAAAGGTGACAGCTAATTAATAGGAGAATGTTTTGGAAAAGGTGGCAGCTAATTAATAGGAGAATATTTTGGAAAAGGTGGCAGCTAATTAATAGCAGAATATTTTGGAAAAGGTGGCAACTAATTAATAGGAGAATATTTAGGAAAAGGTGGCAACGAATTATTGGGACGATGGCTTTGGAAAAGGTGGCAACGAATTATTGGGACGATGGCTTTGGAAAAGGTGGCAGCTAATTAATTGGAGAATATTTTGGAAAAGGTGGCAGCTAATTAATAGGAGAATATTTAGGAAAAGGTGGCAACTAATTAATAGGAGAATATTTTGGAAAAGGTGGCAACGAATTATTGGGACGATGGCTTTGGAAAAGGTGGCAACTAATTAGTAGGAGAATATTTTGGAAAAGGTGGCAGCTAATTAGTAGGAGAATGTTTTGGAAAAGGTGGCAGCTAATTAGTAGGAGAATGTTTTGGAAAAGGTGGCAGCTAATTAATAGGAGAATGTTTTGGAAAAGGTGGCAGCTAATTAATAGGAGAATATTTTGGAAAAGGTGGCAACGAATTATTGGGACGATTGCTTTGGAAAAGGTGGCAGCTAATAAGTAGGAGAATGTTTTGGAAAAGGTGGCACCTAATTAGTAGGAGAATGTTTTGGAAAAGGTGGCAGCTAATTAGTATAAGAATGTTTTGGAAAAGGTGGCAGCTAATTAGTAGGAGAATGTTTTGGAAAAGGTGGCAGCTAATTAGTAGGAGAATGTTTTGGAAAAGGTGGCAGCTAATTAATAGGAGAATATTTTGGAAAGGTGGCAGCTAATTAAATTAATAGGAGAATATTTTGGAAAGGTGGCAGCTAATTAGTAGGAGAATGTTTTGGAAAAGGTGGCAGCTAATTAGTAGGAGAATGTTTTGGAAAAGGTGGCAGCTAATTAATAGGAGAATATTTTGGAAAGGTGGCAGCTAATTAAATTAATAGGAGAATATTTTGGAAAGGTGGCAGCTAATTAAATTAATAGGAGAATATTTAGGAAAAGGTGGCAATTAATTAATAGGAGAATATTTTGGAAAAGGTGGCAACGAATTATTGGGACAATTGCTTTGGAAAAGGAGGCAACTAATTAGGTAACCAAATAATCACGAGACCAAACCGTCCCGAGACCAAATAATCACGATACCAAATAGTCCCGAGACCAAATAATCACGATACCAAATAGTCCCGAGACCAATTAATCACGATACCAAATAGTCCCGAGACCAAAAAGTCACGAGACCAGATAGTACCGATACCAAATCGGTGAGACCAATTAGTCTCGAGACCAAATCGGCGAGACCAAAATGGCGAGACCAATTCGGCGAGACCAAATTTTCCTGTTCCGCACTTCGGAGGATTTACGATGCTGTAAAATGGGAAAATCCGATTGCACCGAAAAACCCTCACTTCCCGATCGGATTTAAACTAAATTAACTTAAAACAATTCACGGCCTACGTAAAATGAACACTAGATCCAAACATTTTCTAAATTATTATTTTAGAACTAAGGATTATAAGAACGAAATAGTAATAAATCAGCAATATATGAAATAATAAAATCAATTGCTAATATTGATTTATTTTTTTATGTTATATTCATTATGAAAATACTTTAAGCCAGCCGTTTTACTGTACTTGAAGTGTATAACCGCCCCAAAGAGGAAGAGACGTCCTAACCAAACCAAACCAAACCTAACCGAACAGTAACTTTTGGAAAAGGCATATTATTTGAGAAGTCAATGAAGATAAACATCAATATTTTGGAAAAGGCGTAACAATGTTAAATGATTTATATAACATTACTAACCTAACCTGGTTTTGAACAAAAACGTTTTATTGGACGAAATTGTTTTTGTTTAATGCCAGGGATAGATAGACTTTTTTAAGACGGAATAAACAATGTTTGGCCTTTACTTCAGTCCGACTCATAGACGAGTATATAGTCCCTTCCTTCAACACGTAACCAAAAAATTGAATTATCTTATTGGCTCACAAAAACTACGTATTGGTGACGTTGCTGACGGGGAGGGCCAAAAATACGTAATTCCTGTTTACCTCTATCGCCATGACTACGACCCCTCTTGCGTTGTACCATAGCCCACTCGATCACGCGCGTCACGCCGCAAGCTGCTCGCGCTATAGCTATAGAGCGCGGATCGAGTGGGCTATGGTTCTACAGATAAGCATCTTCACAGGGGTTCAAAATGGAGCCGTCTAAATGCGATGGTCCGGTAATTATCCGGGAATAGTTTTTAATAGCAATTAAGAAGGTACTTAGTGAATTTGGTGCCGGTGTTTTGGATTTGGAGTACATCTGTAAAGGTGAAAATTGTTCGCTAATTCTTTCTTAAGCCAATCATTTCTACTATCCTCATGATTTTGTAAACGAATTTGATTAAGTTAACCAAGGCTTAGTGAATGGTCAGGAGTTTTGTGAGCTTAGTGTTTGGTTAAAACCTGTTCGTGCTGTAATATCTATGAAGACTTTTACTCAATACTAACTCACTTTTAATTTTCTTGGGTCTTCCCTGTTTTTTTTTCAGTTGCAAGCCCTATGTCTTGTGTAACTTCCATTTTTAAACGATGTTATTTCAAAAATTATAATCCGAACCCATTCCAACTTGGCAGACGAATGGGCAGACGACGTTTATTTGACCCGGATATACATACAACACCATAACAAACATAAGACCCGCCTCTTCTTTCATACCCCTCCGTCACGGGTAAGGGGGTTGTGGACTAGGACGCGCACCCGAATAACCCTGTTACCCATTCCGTCTTAAAAAAGTCTATCTATCCCTGTTAATGCTTAACCCAAGTCCAATTTTCACTTTTTTGTATACTGTTATATTATATACAGTATTTAGAAGACACGGTGGTGATAACTTACCGAGGTCGTTTTTTATTATCATCTTGTTGCATAGTCGTCAAATATTGGCGTTTCCAAGGCAGCACGAATGTATTGAAAACACTAGCACTTTTGAGGTCGCTTAATTCGACAAATAGCGTCGTTTGAATTGTAAATACCAACACCCACGGTTGGGCTAAATTCATAAGAAACTTTGGCGGGATTTGGTCTAATGGAATTCTGCGCAATGGGAATATACCTATTTAAACAAATCTAGCCGACCTGTTGGAAATGTTGTTCTAGTATTAAAGCCAAGAAAGCTTATTTATTCTTCATGTCAAACCATCACTTTAAACATATATTTTGCTCAAAATTTGAGTCAAGGAAGTCCTTTTCTCAATATAAAGTGAAAGTCATTGTGACCTACATTATGAATATAGCCACAAGGTGTTAGATTATTCACCTAGTGGTAAAATATACCTCCACTTTTTAGTTGTTTTTCTAAAATATTATAATTCTTCTTAAAATAAAGATTTACAAACATTTAAGCTATATACCAACGTATTAAAAACATGTTACGTTAAATAACACCTGGTAAGCGTTGATGTTTAGCTTAGTGTTAAGATTATTCTGTGTTTTACTCTTAAACGTGATAAAATAAGAAGTGTTCCTCTTTGGAACACATTTAAAGGATCCTTAGAGAAACGGAGATGTAATTAGACATCAACATTGAAGCAAAAAACATTACCTCACACCAATGTTTAACTTTATAACATGTTCAGATGTTGCAAACCTAAACACTTTTTTTGCGTAGGGCTGTTAACCGAAAGGTTGATGGTTCGAGCTTACACGGGAGCGGTGTTGTGAGGTCTCCTATGTAACGTAAAATGTCAAACTTTTTCCACAATACCTGACGAACATTTAATTTTTGGGCTTCCGTGGCCCAATGGTTAGCGCGTTCAGCTGTTAACTGAAAGGTCGGTGGTTCGAGCCCACCCGGAAACGATGGTGTGAAAATTTAGAAGTAACGTAAAAAGTCAAAGCTTTTCCGCAATTCCTCACGACCAGTTAATTTCTGAGATTCCGTGGCTCAATGGTTAGCGCGTTCGGCTGTTAACCGAAAGGTTGGTGGATCGAGCACACCCGGGAGCGGTGTGGTGAGGTCTCAGATGTAACGTAAAAAGCCAAAGTTTTGCCACAATACCTGACGACCATTTAATTTCCGGGCTTCCGTTACGCCTTTTTAGCGCGTTCGGCTGTTATCCGAAAGGTTGGTAGTTCGAGCACACCCAGGAACGGTGTTGTGAGGTATCAGATGTAACGTAAAAAGCCAAAGTTTTACCAAAATACCTGACGTACATTTAATTTTTGGGCTTCCGTGGCGCCTTTTTAGCGCGTTCGGCTGTTATCCGAAAGGTTGGTGGTTCGTGCACACCCAGGAGCGGTATTGTGGGGTCTCAGCCATAATTTTAATTAAATTCAAATTATTAAATAGCACTCTCGGCAACAGCTATATCACGCTGAAAACACCGGTACTCCTCCGATCACCGAAGTTAAGCAGCGTCGAGCGAAGTCAGTTCTTGGGAGGGAGACCAATTAGGAACACGGCGTGCCGTTGGCTTTCTCACTTTTTTTTCCTCTTTTAAATTTTAATAGATATGAAAAAAGCAAACATATTTTCTTTTTGTTATTGTTTTAGAAAGATGAAGGTTAATTTGTCTCACTTAATTTAAATTCGAATTATTAACTGGCACTCTCGGCAACGGCCATATCACGCTGAAAACACCGGTTCTCGTCCGATCACCGAAGTTAAGCAGCGTCGAGCGCAGTCAGTACTTGGGAGGGAGACCACTTAGGAACAGTGCGTGCCGTTGGCTTTTTCACTTTTTTTCCTCTTGTAAATTCCAATAGATATGAAAAAAGCAAACATATTTTCTTTTTGTTATTGTTTTAGAAAGATGAAGGTTAATTTGTCTCACTTAATTTAAATTCGAATTATTAACTGGCACTCTCGGCAACGGCCATATCACGCTGAAAACACCGGTTCTCGTCCGATCACCGAAGTTAAGCAGCGTCGAGCGCAGTCAGTACTTGGGAGGGAGACCACTTAGGAACACTGCGTGCCGTTGGCTTTTTCACTTTTTTTTCCTCTTTTAAATCCAATAGATATGAAAAAAGCAAACATATTTTCTTTTTGTTATTGTTTTAAAAAGATGAAGGTTAATTTGTCTCACTTAATTTAAATTCGAATTATTAACTAGCACTCTCGGCAACGGCCATATCACGCTGAAAACACCGGTTCTCGTCCGATCACCGAAGTTAAGCAGCGTCGAGCGCAGTCATTACTTGGGAGGGAGACCACTTAGGAACACTGCGTGCCGTTGGCTTTTTCACTTTTTTTTCCTATTTTAAATTCCAATAGATATGAAAAAAGCAAACATATTTTCTTTTTGTTATTGTTTTAAAAAGATGAAGGTTAATTTGTCTCACTTAATTTAAATTCGAATTATTAACTAGAACTCTCGGAAACGGCCATATCACGCTGAAAACACCGGTTCTCGTCCGATCACCGAAGTTAAGCAGCGTCGAGCGCAGTCAGTACTTGGGAGGGAGACCACTTAGGAACAGTGCGTGCCGTTGGCTTTTCACTTTTTTTCCTCTTTTAAATTCCAATAGATATGAAAAAAGCAAACATATTTTCTTTTTGTTATTGTTTTAGAAAGATGAAGGTTAATTTGTCTCACTTAATTTAAATTCGAATTATTAACTAGCACTCTCGGCAACGGCCATATCACGCTGAAGTCACCGGTTCTCGTCCGATCACCGAAGTTAAGCAGCGTCGAGCGCAGTCAGTACTTGGGAACACTTCGTGCCGTTGGCTTTTTCCTTTTTGTTTCCTTTTTAAATTCCAACAGATATGAAAAAAGCAAACACATCTTCATTTTGTTATTGTTTTATAAAGATGAAGGTTAATTAAATTCAAATTATTAACTAGCGCTCTCGGCAACGGCCATATCACGCTGAATACACCGAATCTCGTCCGATCACCGACGTAAAGCAGCGTCGAGCGCAGTCAGTACTTGGGAGGGAGGCCACTTAGGAACACTGCTTGCCGTTAGCTTTTTCACTTTTTTTTTGTCTTTTAAATTCCAATAGATATGAAAAAAGCAAACACATTTTCTTTTTGTTATTGTTTTAAAAAGATGAAGGTTAATTTGTCTCACTTACTTTAAATTCGAATTATTAACTAGCACTCTCGGCAACGGCCATATCACGCTGAAAACACCGGTTCTCGTCCGATCACCGAAGTTAAGCAGCGTCGAGCGCAGTCAGTACTTGGGAGGGAGACCACTTAGGAACAGTGCGTGCCGTTGGCTTTTTCACTTTTTTTCCTCTTGTAAATTCCAATAGATATGAAAAAAGCAAACATATTTTCTTTTTGTTATTGTTTTAGAAAGATGAAGGTTAATTTGTCTCACTTAATTTAAATTCGAATTATTAACTAGCACTCTCGGCAACGGCCATATCACGCTGAAAACACCGGTTCTCGTCCGATCACCGAAGTTAAGCAGCGTCGAGCGCAGTCAGTACTTGGGAGGGAGACCACTTAGGAACACTGCGTGCCGTTGGCTTTTTCACTTTTTTTTCCTCTTTTAAATTCCAATAGATATGAAAAAAGCAAACATATTTTCTTTTTGTTATTGTTTTTAAAGATGAAGGTTAATTTGTCTCACTTAATTTAAATTCGAATTATTAACTAGCACTCTCGGCAACGGCCATATCACGCTGAAAACACCGGTTCTCGTCCGATCACCGAAGTAAAGCAGCGTCGAGCGCAGTCAGTACTTGGGAGGGAGACCACTTAGGAACACTGCGTGCCGTTGGCTTTTTCACTTTTTTTTTCCTCTTTTAAATTCCAATAGATATGAAAAAAGCAAACATATTTTCTTTTTGTTATTGTTTTAAAAGATGAAGGTTAATTTGTCTCACTTAATTTAAATTCGAATTATTAACTAGCACTCTCGGCAACGGCCATATCACGCTGAAAACACCGGTTCTCGTCCGATCACCGAAGTTAAGCAGCGTCGAGCGCAGTCAGTACTTTTGAACACTGCGTGCCGTTGGCTTTTTCACTTTTGTTTCCTCTTTTAAATTCCACCAGATATGAAAAAAGCAAACAAATCTTCTTTTTGTTATTGTTTTATAAAGATGAAGGTTAATTAAATTCAAATTATTAACTAGCACTCTCGGCAACGGCCATATCACGCTGAATACACCGGTTCTCGTCCGATCACCGAAGTTAAGCAGCGTCGAGCGCAGTCAGTACTTGGGAGGGAGACCACTTAGGAACACTGCGTGCCGTTGGCTTTTTCACTTTTTTTTCCTCTTTTAAATTCCAATAGATATGAAAAAAGCAAACATATTTTCTTTTTGTTATTGTTTTAAAAAGATGAAGGTTAATTTGTCTCACTTAATTTAAATTCGAATTATTAACTAGCACTCTCGGCAACGGCCATATCACGCTGAAAACACCGGTTCTCGTCCGATCACCGAAGTTAAGCAGCGTCGAGCGCAGTCAGTACTTGGAACACTTCGTGCCGTTGGCTTTTTCACTTTTTGTTTCCTCTTTTAAATTCCACCAGATATGAAAAAAGCAAACATATCTTCTTTTTGTTATTGTTTTATAAAGATGAAGGTTAATTAAATTCAAATTATTAACTAGCACTCTCGGCAACGGCCATATCACGCTGAAACACCGGTCTCGTCCGATCACCGAAGTTAAGCAGCGTCGAGCGCAGTCAGTACTTGGGAGGGAACCACTTAGGAACACTGCTTGCCGTTAGCTTTTTCACTTTTTTTTCTTTTAAATTCCAATAGATATGAAAAAAGCAAACATATCTTCTTTTTGTTATTGTTTTATAAAGATGAAGGTTAATTAAATTCAAATTATTAACTAGCACTCTCGGCAACGGCCATATCACGCTGAATACACCGGTTCTCGTCCGATCACCGAAGTTAAGCAGCGTCGAGCGCAGTCAGTACTAGGGAGGGACACCACTTAGAAACAGTGCGTGTCGTTGGCTTTTTCACTTTTTTTTCCTCTTTTAAATTCCAATAGATATGAAAAAAGCAAACATATTTTCTTTTTGTTATTGTTTTAAAAAGATGAAGGTTAATTTGTCTCACTTAATTAAATTCGAATTATTAACTAGCACTCTCGGCAACGGCCATATCACGCTGAAAACACCGGTTCTCGTCCGATCACCGAAGTTAAGCAGCGTCGAGCGCAGTCAGTACTTTTGAACACTGCGTGCCGTTGGCTTTTTCCTTTTTGTTTCCTCTTTTAAATTCCACCAGATATGAAAAAAGCAAACATATCTTCTTTTTGTTATTGTTTTATAAAGATGAAGGTTAATTAAATTCAAATTATTAACTAGCACTCTCGGCAACGGCCATATCACGCTTAATACACCGGTTCTCGTCCGATCACCGAAGTTAAGCAGCGTCGAGCGCAGTCAGTACTTGGAGGGAGACCACTTAGGAACAGTGCGTGCCGTTGGCTTTTTCACTTTTTTTTCCTCTTTTAAATTCCAATAGATATGAAAAAAGCAAACAATTTTCTTTTTGTTATTGTTTTAAAAAGATGAAGGTTAATTTGTCTCACTTAATTTAAATTCGAATTATTAACTAGCGCTCTCGGCAACGGCCATATCACGCTGAAAACACCGGTTCTCGTCCGATCACCGAAGTTAAGCAGCGTCGAGCGCAGTCAGTACTTTTGAACACTGCGTGCCGTTGGCTTTTTCCTTTTTGTTTCCTCTTTTAAATTCCACCAGATATGAAAAAAGCAAACATATCTTCTTTTTGTTATTGTTTTATAAAGATGAAGGTTAATTAAATTCAAATTATTAACTAGCACTCTCGGCAACGGCCATATCACGCTGAATACACCGGTTCTCGTCCGATCACCGAAGTTAAGCAGCGTCGAGCGCAGTCAGTACTTGGGAGGGAGACCACTTAGGAACACTGCGTGCGTTGGCTTTTTCACTTTTTCTTCCTCTTTTGAATTTTAATAGATTATGAAAAAAGCAAACATGTTTTCTTTTTGTTATTGTTTTAAAAAGATGAAGGTAAATTTGTCTCACTTAATTTAAATTCGAATTATTAACTAGCACTCTCGGCAACGGCTTTATCACGCTGAAAACACCGGTTCTAGTCAAATCACCGAAGTTAAGCAGCGTCGAGCGCAGTCAGTACTTGGGAACACTTCGTGCCGTTGGCTTTTTCCTTTTTGTTTCCTCTTTTAAATTCCACCAGATATGAAAAAAGCAAACATATCTTCCTTTTGTTATTGTTTTATAAAGATGAAGGTTAATTAAATTCAAATTATTAACTAGCACTCTCGGCAACGGCCATATCACGCTGAAACACCGGTTCGTCCGATCACCGAAGTTAAGCAGCGTCGAGCGCAGTCAGTACTTGGGAGGGAGACCACTTAGGAACACTGCGTGCCGTTGGCTTTTTCACTTTTTTTTTGTCTTTTAAATTCAATAGATATGAAAAAGCAAACATATTTTCTTTTTGTTATTGTTTAAAAAATGGTTAATTTGTCTCACTTATTTAAATTCGAATTATTAACTAGCACTCTCGGCAACGGCCATATCACGCTGAAAACACCGGTTCTCGTCCGATCACCGAAGTTAAGCAGCGTCGAGCGCAGTCAGTACTTGGGGGAGACCACTTAGGAACACTGCGTGCCGTTGCTTTTTCACTTTTTTTTCCTCTTTTAAATTCCAATAGATATGAAAAAAGCAAACATATTTTCTTTTTGTTTTGTTTGTTTTAGAAGATGAAGGTTAATTTGTCTCACTTAATTTAAATTCGAATTATTAACTAGCACTCTCGGCAACGGCCATATCACGCTGAAAACACCGGTTCTCGTCCGATCACCGAAGTTAAGCAGCGTCGAGCGCAGTCAGTACTTGGGAGGGAGACCACTTAGGAACACTGCGTGCCGTTGGCTTTTTCACTTTTTTTTCCTCTTTTAAATTCCAATAGATATGAAAAAAGCAAACATATTTTCTTTTTGTTATTGTTTTAAAAAGATGGGTTAATTTGTCTCACTTAATTTAAATTCGAATTATTAACTAGCACTCTCGGCAACGGCCATATCACGCTGAAAACACCGGTTCTCGTCCGATCACCGAAGTTAAGCAGCGTCGAGCGCAGTCAGTACTTGGGAGGGAGACCACTTAGGAACACTGCGTGCCGTTGGCTTTTTCACTTTTTTTTTCTCTTTTAAATTCCATAGATATGAAAAAGCAAACATATTTTCTTTTTGTTATTGTTTTAAAAAGGAAGGTTAATTTGTCTCACTTACTTTAAATTCGAATATTACTAGCACTCTCGGCAACGGCCATATCACGCTGAAAACACCGGTTCTCGTCCGATCACCGAAGTTAAGCAGCGTCGAGCGCAGTCAGTACTTGGGAGGGAGACCACTTAGGAACACTGCGTGCCGTTGGCTTTTTCACTTTTTTTTCCTCTTTTAAATCCAATAGATATGAAAAAGCAAACATATTTCTTTTTGTTATTGTTTTAAAAGATGAAGGTTAATTTGTCTCACTTAATTTAAATTCGAATTATTAACTAGCACTCTCGGCAACGGCCATATCACGCTGAACACCGGTTCTCGTCCGATCACCGAGTTAAGCAGCGTCGAGCGCAGTCAGTACTTGGGAGGGAGACCACTTAGGAACACTGCGTGCCGTTGCTTTTTCACTTTTTTTCCTCTTTAAATTCCAATAGATATGAAAAAAGCAAACATTTTTCTTTTGTTATTGTTTTAGAAGATGAAGGTTAATTTGTCTCACTTAATTTATATTCGAATTATTAACTAGCACTCTCGGCAACGGCCATATCACGCTGAAAACACCGGTTCTCGTCCGATCACCGAAGTTAAGCAGCGTCGAGCGCAGTCAGTACTTGGGAGGAGACCACTTAGGAACGTGCGTGCCGTTGGCTTTTTCACTTTTTTTTCCTCTTTAAATTCCATAGATATGAAAAAAGCAAACATATTACTTTTTGTTATTGTTTTAAAAGATGAAGGTTAATTTGTCTCACTTAATTTATATTCGAATTATTAACTAGCACTCTCGGCAACGGCCATATCACGCTGAAAACACCGGTTCTCGTCCGATCACCGAAGTTAAGCAGCGTCGAGCGCAGTCAGTACTTGGGAGGGAGACCACTTAGGACACTGCTGCCGTTGGCTTTTTCACTTTTTTTTGTCTTTTAAATTCCAATAGATATGAAAAAAGCAACACATTTTCTTTGTGTATTGTTTTAAAAGATGAAGGTTAATTTGTCTCACTTATTTTAAATTCGAATTATTAACTAGCACTCTCGGCAACGGCCATATCACGCTGAACACCGGTTCTCGTCCGATCACCGAAGTTAAGCAGCGTCGAGCGCAGTCAGTACTTGGGAGGGAGACCACTTAGGAACAGTGCGTGCCGTTGGCTTTTTCACTTTTTTTCCTCTTTTAAATTCCATAGATATGAAAAAGCAAACATATTTTCTTTTTGTTATTGTTTTAGAAAGATGAAGGTTAATTTGTCTCACTTAATTTAAATTCGAATTATTAACTAGCACTCTCGGCAACGGCCATATCACGCTGAAAACACCGGTTCTCGTCCGATCACCGAAGTTAAGCAGCGTCGAGCGCAGTCAGTACTTGGGAACACTCGTGCCGTTGGCTTTTCCTTTTTGTTTCCTTTTTAAATTCCAACAGATATGAAAAAAGCAAACACATCTTCTTTTTGTTATTGTTTTATAAAGATGAAGGTTAATTAAATTCAAATTATTAACTAGCGCTCTCGGCAACGGCCATATCACGCTGAATACACCGGTTCTCGTCCGATCACCGAAGTTAAGCAGCGTCGAGCGCAGTCAGTACTTGGGAGGGAGACCACTTAGGAACACTGCGTGCCGTTAGCTTTTTCACTTTTTTTTTGTCTTTTAAATTCCATAGATATGAAAAAAGCAACACATTTTCTTTTTGTTATTGTTTTAAAAAGATGAAGGTTAATTTGTCTCACTTAATTTAAATTCGAATTATTAACTAGCACTCTCGGCAACGGCCATATCACGCTGAAAACACCGGTTCTCGTCCGATCACCGAGTTAAGCAGCGTCGAGCGCAGTCAGTACTTGGGGGAGACCACTTAGGAACAGTGCGTGCCGTTGGCTTTTTCACTTTTTTTCCTCTTTTAAATTCCAATAGATATGAAAAAAGCAAACATATTTTCTTTTTGTTATTGTTTTAGAAAGATGAAGGTTAATTTGTCTCACTTAATTTAAATTCGAATTATTAACTAGCACTCTCGGCAACGGCCATATCACGCTGAAAACACCGGTTCTCGTCCGATCACCGAAGTTAAGCAGCGTCGCGCGCAGTCAGTACTTGGGAACACTTCGTGCCGTTGGCTTTTCCTTTTTGTTTCCTTTTTAAATTCCAACAGATATGAAAAAAGCAAAACATCTTCTTTTGTTATTGTTTTATAAAGATGAAGGTTAATTAAATTCAAATTATTAAATAGCACTCTCGGCAACGGCCATATCACGCTGAAAACACCGGTTCTCGTCCGATCACCGAAGTAAAGCAGCGTCGAGCGCAGTCAGTACTTGGGAGGGAGACCACTTAGGAACACTGCGTGCCGACTGAGATTAGCTTTTCACTTTTTTTTTGTCTTTTAAATTCCAATAGATATGAAAAAGCAAACATATTTTCTTTTTGTTATTGTTTTAAAAAGATGAAGGTTAATTTGTCTCACTTAATTTAAATTCGAATTATTAACTAGCACTCTCGGCAACGGCCATATCACGCTGAAAACACCGGTTCTCGTCCGATCACCGAAGTTAAGCAGCGTCGAGCGCAGTCAGTACTTGGGAGGAGACCACTTAGGAACACTGCGTGCCGTTGGCTTTTTCACTTTTTTTTCCTCTTTTAAATTCCAATAGATATGAAAAAAGCAAACATATTTTCTTTTTGTTATTGTTTTAAAAAGATAAGGTTAATTTGTCTCACTTAATTTAAATTCGAATTATTATCTAGCACTCTCGGCAACGGCCATATCACGCTGAAAACACCGGTTCTCGTCGGATCACCGAAGTTAAGCAGCGTCGAGCGCAGTCAGTACTTGGGAGGGAGACCACTTAGGACAGTGAACCGCGTGTGCGTTGCTTTTTCACTTTTTTTTTCCTCTTTTAAATTCCAATAGATATGAAAAAAGCAAACATATTTTCTTTTTGTTATTGTTTTAGAAGATGAAGGTTAATTTGTCTCACTTAATTTAAATTCGAATTATTATCTAGCACTCTCGGCAACGGCCATATCACGCTGAAAACACCGGTTCTCGTCGGATCACCGAAGTTAAGCAGGGTCGAGCGCAGTCAGTACTTGGGAGGGAGACCACTTAGGAACACTGCGTGCCGTTGGCTTTTTCACTTTTTTTTCCTCTTTTAAATTACAATAGATATGAAAAAAGCAAACATATTTTCTTTTTGTTATTGTTTTAAAAAGATGAAGTTAATTTGTCTCACTTAATTTAAATTCGAATTATTAACTAGCACTCTCGGCAACGGCCATATCACGCTGAAAACACCGGTTCTCGTCCGATCACCGAAGTTAAGCAGCGTCGAGCGCAGTCAGTACTTGGAGGGGACCACTTAGGAACACTGCTGCCGTTAGCTTTTTCACTTTTTTTTTGTCTTTTAATTCCCATAGATATGAAAAAAGCAACACATTTTCTTTTTGTTATTGTTTTAAAAAGATGAAGGTTAATTGTCTCACTTATTTAAATTCGAATTATTAACTAGCTCTCGGCAACGGCCATATCACGATAAAACACCGGTTCTCGTCCGATCACCGAAGTTAAGCAGCGTCGAGCGCAGTCAGTACTTGGGAGGGAGACCACTTAGGAACAGTGCGTGCCGTTGGCTTTTTCACTTTTTTTCCTCTTTTAAATTCCAATAGATATGAAAAAAGCAAACATATTTTCTTTTTGTTATTGTTTTAGAAGATGAAGGTTAATTTGTCTCACTTAATTTAAATTCGAATTATTAACTAGCACTCTCGGCAACGGCCATATCACGCTGAAAACACCGGTTCTCGTCCGATCACCGAA
>JAEQBA010001336.1:0-39449 GCA_019434445.1 Phalangium opilio
TTATAGGTATGACATGACCTACTTTCGACCACATTTTTAGGACAGATTTTTCGTTAAAGTCTACGTGGGTGGTATGGTACCTTACAAAATATGTATTACCGACCGTGTTCTTCCCGTCTATGGATAGTTTTCAACCTAGGAGGATTCATACCATTTTCACAAGGAGCTCGGCCAGGCTTCAGGTGTTACGTAACACAAGGAGACTAGGCTCTGTGGTTAGGTCGAAAGCCAGTACTCCTTGTGTAAATGGTATCAATCCTCATAGTCTGAAAACTATGAATGTATAGTTTTAGGCCTACAGTTAACTTTCTTGAGAGTGGCACCGTTAACAAAGAGTTGCATTAAGGATGCCATGAGGGTTTTCAAAGTAGTTGTGGTACGTCCCAAACAAGCCAAGTATCTTAAAAATATTCCTTATATGGGATGGGACAACTGGGAGAGGGATTTCTTTGTCCTTATTGCAAAAATACCTGATAACAGAACGGTATGCAACACAGCAATGAAATTAACTAAGATGATGTTTAAAGCTAGGCGCGCTGGGGACCTAATAGATTATATGATCTGTGTTTTTTTCTGGTGGTAGGCCATAATTTCCAAAATCCAATCCATGGCTATAGATTAAAAGCGTTTGGCAAAATTCCATGATAAAAATCAAGAAATAAATTAAAATACGGTAGCTAGTACCTTGATAGACTTGTTGACATCCTGTGGACTAATTTAGCATGGTAGGATATGTCAAACAATTTCCCCCCATCTCAATAAGGTCCTTTTTAGACACTGAAGTCTATACTATGGGAGTTTTACAGGAATACATACAGCTACTAGGAATCATGGTGTTTAATTTCAATGCGGGTTTTGTGGGCGTGGGTTTGAGAACTTACTATCCGTCACGCCTCACAATTCTAATAGCGTCTTTCGAACTGTCGTTTTATTGGTTGGTAGCAACGCGAGGTCAGGCGTGAGCACAAAGCTCAAAGAAGATTACAGAGCTATCTCAGAAACCTTAGCGTGACGTCACCCATACTATTTGTCCATAGAACCTTAGCGGTACCAAACATGGCCGCCCACTCCCAAGAGAAAGCTTTATTCGCGTGGTAAAATGAATACAGCCTACACAATAATTCCTGCAAACTTTATGTATTCCTGGATTTAATAATAGCACGCGCACATACTATGGGGAGAACTATGGGTTGCCTTAGATGAGGATAAAAAAATAAGCGCTCGGGGTCCCCAAAAAGCGAATCGAGGCATGCCCGTGTTACCGCCGCGAGGCGGTTAATGAAGTGGCAGCTTTCATCACTTCCGCCTCTTAACGCCAACCAAAAAAGTGAACTATAAGCGCCCACCTTCCGAATCTTCCCTTCAAATCTAACTCACTGCATCATATCCTCTCTCTCTCTCTCTCTCTTTGGTTAGCCTAACCTCTCCACTAAGTAAAAAAAGACTCTGTCGAAGCGTGAAATGGATGTTTACTACAACTTTTTTTCTTTTGGAGGGAAATTTCGGTGCCCCTTGTAAACAAGATGGAACGATTTACAAAAAAGAAAATTCGGATGATTATATTTTTTTTATCGCCGCTCTCTCTTTCTTTAGAGACTTCCTTCCTCCTGCATGGTTTTCATTTTCATATTTTTGGATGTTGGTTGGTAGCTAGGGGAGGGAGTCCCCGGGATACCGTGTCCTTTGACAAGAGAACGTCATATCACCCCTCTTTAAGGATGAGGAGGCATTTTAGGCCTAAACGGGACCAGGAACCAGTGCAGGTTCGCGACATGAGGATGGATACCCAAGGGGATAGGTACCTACAGAGCTCAAGTTATCTCTTATTACAAATGATAATTAATTAGCATTTAATTAGTCTTAAAAACAATCAAGGACTACTGTCCCGCCATTGGTTTAGTGGCGTCTGCTAGACAGAACCCTACCTTACCCCTACGGTATTGGTTGAAATGATGCTCTCATTAAACGTGCATGGTGGAATTACGGCCATGTTTTATCAACGTTATCATGGTGACCAGTTTTACATTTCAATCAAATTATTTACATTTTAACAACATGCAGGGACCATGAACTAAATGCATATTTCAATCAAATTATTTACATTTTAACAACATGCAGGCAACATTAACTAAATGCATATTTCAATAAACAAGCGAGCAAGCAAGCGTCTGCATTCAGGGGTTCTGGTAAAATATGTTTTGGCTTTTTGCAATGCACGGCGACCGGGCTTTTTGTTTGTCCTAACTGTAAGAGGAAGTCCATCGTTTTTTACGAGCCGGGATGTACTTTTATGCAAGGGCGTTAAACCGGAAATGATAAATACCCCGAGTGTTATGTAGAAAAAGGAGTGAACCCCGCGTTTGAGCGTATAGAACATAATCCAGGATCCCTTGTCCTTATACATGCAGCAAAAAAAAGAAAGTACTTAAAGAGGACTTGTCAAGTTAACCCCGGGATTAGTAACGTCTGAACAAGTCGCGCCACGTGCCAACGAAACTCGAGGATGTCAGGCTCAGGATAGTCCTGAACATTTCAGCCTTTTTTAGGCGCCTATTCTATTCAATAGAAGCTGAGCTGTACCCTAACTGGACATAGAATCAATCACGATATCTTGTTATGTAATCCGACAAAAAAAGGGTGATGCCTTGGGAAGGAACCATGGGAAAATTCAAACACTGATCAATGGGCAGTTAAGATTTTTATTATTACAGTCTGATGTTGGGTTAGAAGTTATAAAATGAAAGGTTGAGTTTAAGGGTTTTTTTGTATCTACTAACCAGGAATGCATACAGTTAACAGGAATTATTGTGCCCTTATATTATATCTCACATTTTAAGGGTAGGCAACCCTCAGTATCAAGGGGGGAGGGGTTGACCCATTAACATCCGTCTCTGCGCACAAGATACAAAAAGACTACAGCGCATGTGCCGAAAAGCGAGATGGAGGGAAAAGTTTCAGCCCCGTCTCTTTTGAATGGAATATTTAGATAACTTCTAGAGTTAAGTTACTTCTCGTGATTCAATCCTTGTGTCCCTTGAATGCGAATCTTTCGATTCATCCATCCATCCCCCTTTTGGTTCCCTATCATTTACGAGTTCCCAGCTAGGCCTTTGTGTATCATTCAAAATCAAGGGCCATGCTGTAACACTACGATGAATGGGGACGGGTTACTTTCCCTGCGTCTTGAACGGGGCTATTAACGGACCTAGACGGTAATCAAGGGTGATACAGATATAACCCCAAAAATCGCGAGCGGGATACTAGAGAGAGAGAGAGTCAGATATTTCCACCACCTAATGTCATGTGTCCTTCCTTCGTTCGTAGTATTTGAACCGACCAAAGAAATAAAAGGGACCCCGGGAAATGGCCACCACGTTTTCCGCGTAAATTATATTCGATGCCTTGGACCCCCTTACTTGTCAACGGTTAGAAGTAAATAAACCTAGTGCGTACACTTACGTAACACTTTCTAAGTAAGGAAACAACTTCAGTGGTAGGGTTGATTCACTTTTGGTCTAAACTCGCCTACTTTTCGAATATAGCTCTCGCTTCAGTGGTTCTATCTTTAGGGTTCTTTCGCTTCACGAGTAAAAAGGAGACCCCAACAAATGGCGGGTTTTAGATTTGATTGGAAAACAGGGAAGGTACCCTTAAGTACTAGCTGGGTTCCCCCTTTTTTTTCAACCGATTAAGACCTAACTCACTCTTCTTTCTGGTCAGTTTTAGGCCTTAGCAGCTGAACCATAAATATTAAGGGTGGCTTCGTCCTGTGGACTGTGGTCTCCTTTTGAAGTCCTGATTACGTCACTAAGGGTTAGGATATAATGAAATTTTTAACAACCAACCAGCCATTCCTGGTTTCTATTATGATCTCGTATAAAAGAGTTGAGTGGGACAATTGGGTGTCCAGACCCCCCAACTATAATGACACTTTCCTAAATCCCCTTAAGCGCTATTAAGAGGTTTCCCGCCATATTTCAACAGACGCTGAGAAAAGTGGCGGGAAAAATTCTTTAACCAATTGATGTAAGATTATTAAACCCCTCGACAATTGAAATTGAGCTTTTTTTCCGCTTGGTATGGGGTATGTGGAGGACGCAAACACCTTAGAATGGACTTCAACGTTACCAGTCCTGCACGAAATTTGGTCAGTTTGAACCATATCTTAATTCACGCCTTTGTTGTTCACAAACCCATCTATGTTCCGTCTAAAGATAACATGGGTCTTTTGAAAATGGTTTTGGGCCTCTGAAATATTCTTCTCGGTTTAATTGCAGACCACTATGACAACTTAGGAAGTAAAATAAAACCCTTCCCCCTTCTCCGGAAGTAATTTAGCTATAGTTAAATAGATATTTTTTCCTTTCACAAAATATATTTAACTGAATAAGTACTATTACTATAACAGGACCAGGAACACCCCAGCATTGCCATATCTGGAATTGCAAAAAACTATTGTTGGTTTTATGCCTTTGATTTCTTTCAATATGTCCCGACGCCAATTCTTTTCCCCGCCTTTTTCCGCGATAGTGAAAGTTAGTGAACCCATAAATTAATATCCGCTATATTTATTTATTTACCAAAATAGGACCCGTTTAAAAAAGCGTTGCTAAACAACAACAGATGTTTGCAAATTGACAAACGTTAGGTTTAAGAAAAAGAAAACCCCTTCTTCTCTTTTAAGAAAAATGGTGATAATTTTTTTCAGGATGTTCTAAACCAAAGTCAGTTCAAATCACTTCATCTCTGAGTAGACAACATTAAATAAATAAAAAAAGAAAAGATACCGTCAGACACGGGGAGTACCAAGCACTGTGGTCAAAATGGTTCTGTTTACGGGTTTTTCCAAGGAAACTGACCCCAGGAGCAAGAGCAAATGTTTTTTGGGGTTCCAATAGTATACTTGATGGTGCTTCCTTATTACACTTGGAAAGGGGGACTTTTCCCCCCTGAAAAGCGGGGGTGTAGACAGCTGGGGTACAGCGACCGATGCCTTTATGACCCAATAAATCAAGAACCCCCGTGTTATCCAGATATAACCCCCTAAAATCTCTCCCCCAGAAGGAAGAAAAAAAAGCCAGATTTTTATTTAGAAGCCCCCATGACTCTCTCTCTCTTTTGCTTGGATACAACTGTACACAACAAAATATGGAATTGAATATCTATGGTATGGTATGGTTTGTAAAGGGAAGTTAGGCCTAACGTAGTATTATTTTGTTTGTCACATAGCCCGATTTAAGTACAAGCTTTCTTTTTTTTCTTCTTTCAGGATATTAAAAGTGACTAATACCGCCTAGATTTATTGCCTTTTGCTTCTGTACGCGTGTGTGTTTGTGTGTGACTTATATTATTCTGCCAATTCAATTGCATGGAAACCGTTAGGATAATAATGCGCAAACTTTAATTTGCATAAACCATTTATGGGATTTTTTAAAAGGGGTAAACTTTTTCCCTATTGGTTAATCCTAATTTAAACTTTCTCCTTATTTGTGAAGCCTAATTTAAACTTTCTTATTTGTGAAGCCTAATTTAAACTTTCTTATTTGTGAAGCCTAATTTAAACTTTCTTATTTGTGAAGCCTAATTTAAACTTTCTTATTTGTGAAGCCTAATTTAAACTTTCTTATTTGTGAAGCCTAATTTAAACTTTCTCCCTAAATGTTAGGCCTAATTCAACCTTTCTCCCTAAATTTTAGGCCTAATTCAACCTTTCTCCCTAAATTTTAGGCCTAATTCAACCTTTCTCCCTAAATTTTAGGCCTAATTCAACCTTTCTCCCTAAATTTTAGGCCTAATTCAACCTTTCTCCCTAATTTTAGGCCTAATTCAACCTTTCTCCCTAAATTTTAGGCCTAATTCAACCTTTCTCCCTAAATTTTAGGCCTAATTCAACCTTTCTCC
This sequence comes from Phalangium opilio, assembly GCA_019434445.1. Classification (NCBI taxonomy): domain Eukaryota; kingdom Metazoa; phylum Arthropoda; class Arachnida; order Opiliones; family Phalangiidae; genus Phalangium; species Phalangium opilio. The sequence continues at coordinate 5,902 of JAEQBA010001336.1, forward strand.
CTAAATTTTAGGCCTAATTCAACCTTTCTCCCTAAATTTTAGGCCTAATTCAACCTTTCTCCCTAAATTTTAGGCCTAATTCAACCTTTCTCCCTAAATTTTAGGCCTAATTCAACCTTTCTCCCTAAATTTTAGGCCTAATTCAACATTTCTCCCTAAATTTTAGGCCTAATTCAACCTTTCTCCCTAAATTTTAGGCCTAATTCAACCTTTCTCCCTAAATTTTAGGCCTAATTCAACCTTTCTCCCTAAATTTTAGGCCTAATTCAACCTTTCTCCCTAATTGTTAAACCTAATTTAAAGTTTCTCCCTAATTGTTAAACCTAATTAAAGTTTCTCCCTAAGTGTTAAGCCTAATTTAAAGTTTCTCCTTAATTGTTAAGCCTAATTCAACCTTTCTTCCTGTTAAATAAGCCTAATTCAACCTTTCTTCCTGTTAAATAAGCCTAATTCAACCTTTCTTCCCGTTAAATAAGCCTAATTGATCCTCTTTATTAGGTAACCCTAATTCAAATTTTATCTTTGTTATTCAAGCCTAGTTCTCTTTCTCTTTGTTACCTAAGCCTAATTATAACTCTTTCTCTTTGTTACCTAAGCCTAATTCTAACTCTTTCTCTTTGTTACCTAAGCCTAATTCTAACTCTTTCTCTTTGTTACCTAAGCCTAATTCTAACTCTTTCTCTTTGTTAGCTAAGCCTAATTCATACTTCCTCTCTACATCAATTAAGCCTAATTCTAACTTTCTCTCTACATCAGTTAAGCCTAATTCGTACTTCCTTAAACTTGATAATCAAAATTTCCCCTCATATTTTGCCCTTCATATTGCAATTTTCCAACTGGAAACATATTTAACAATCCCATCAATTCACGGTCGACTAAACAAAATGTACCTCAAAAATATGGGCCAATACAACTAAATAGCGATCTTTCCTCTTACAAATTCTCAGCCATTATACGCGTCTAACGATGTTCATTCATAAAAATGTCTCCATTGATAAAAATGTCTCTCCCTAGGACAGGGAGTGAGCTCATTGTTACAGCATCATATTTACCTGTCAACGCTAAGCCTACTTCCTTGGAGCGTAGGGGATAATAAAGTCATATTTCCGAAGGACTTTATTCAATAGTTGGTTACGTAAAAAAGAGGATAGGTTCTATCTCCCCTCGAAGGGAAAGTTTCCTCTCATTTTTCCCATTCAAGCATGAGAGACTGGGCCTACCGAGTAAATAACTCAAAATTCCGGAAGAGAACCTGTGTGTCCCATATATAATCAATTGAAAAATTGCTTTTTGCTAAAATTGCCATAACTTCACTTCTAGATAAGATAATTTTAAACGGATTTCACCAGTAGATAGTAGACATTCAGTAGATCATTCCCTGAAAGTTTCATAAGCCTAGCTTTAAAAGAAATTAATTAAAATTAAGTTTAAACTTAATTCCAAATTTTGTTGATGGTCTGACCAAATTTTAAAGGTTGCCTATCTTTAACTCGCCATAACTTTACTTCGAGGTATGATAATTTCAAACGGATTTCACCAGTAGATAGTAGACATTAAGTAGATCATCCCCTGAAAATTTCATAATCCTAGCTTTAAAAGAAAACTTAAATATACCCCTAAGATATTCAAGAACATCTGACAAAAATTAACTATTTTTTACAAAACATCAAACTGACCAAAACTTAAGTCAATCTTTCCCGCCTTTCCCCGAATAGAACTTTAAGTAACCCCCGAGACAAAATTGTTGTCTCCAACCACGTGATTGCGAAAGAGAAATAGGGAAGCAATAGCAACAGCTAACAGAGGCCAAAAATCATAACAATGTAGATAGAGAGAGATATATAGGGAGTTCCCTCTTAAAAAAGAGTCGTATAATACTGTTTTGGAAGCCCCAGCCAAGTAGACATCGTTACGGGGCCAAGGGCTTCGGCATTTTTTTTTCTTCCTTCTTACGATACGAGCTAGACTGGTATAACGACGTATTTTGGGATGAGGATGACCATCTCCTCAACCCCGTGTAGCGCCCGACACGATTCGCGTGATCGCGGGGAATCGCTCCAGATTTTTTTACCGCCCAAGCCCAGTTCGGATCAGAGTCGAACGTAAAACGCCTGTGGAATGCCTTTTCCCTGGACACCAAAGTGCCGCGGGTTTTCGACTACCAGGGGTTCGCGATTAAGACATAACACGAAAGATTCCTTGAGCCTAATTCCAAAGCTTCCTTGAGCCTAATTCCAAAGCTTCCTTGAGCCTAATTCCAAAGCTTCCTTGAGCCTAATTCCAAAGCTTCCTTGAGCCTAATTCCAAAGCTTCCTTGAGCCTAATTCCAAAGCTTTCTTGAGCCCAATTCCAAAGCTTTCTTGAGCCCAATTCCAAAGCTTTCTTGAGCCCAATTCCAAAGCTTTCTTGAGCCTTATTCCAAAGCTTTCTTGAGCCTTATTCCAAAGCTTTCTTGAACCTAAGTTTCTTATATTGAAAGCTAACTGATGTCAAATCCCAAAGGTGCCCAAAATTAATATTTTGTTCATACGACAAGCGATACAATTGTAAGTGCCTAAATTCCAGTGAGAGTTCACTGGCTTTCATGAAACTCAAAGACTATAATGAACCCTAATTTAACCTCTCCAAAGTTAATCCATAATTCGCGAACCAATCCAACTCAACAATTGCACCTAAATCAAACACAATATCAGTCCAACAAAAACAAATATCACCTCCACCCTCTCAAGAACTTAAATAAGTATAATGTGAACATATCCGTGGTACGATGAACGTATCCCCCAAGTTGAACGTTTATGTGAATCGATAGAACATAAGCGTTTACGAGGAATGGGCTTTGGGACTCCTAGAATCTGACGGCGGCAGTCCGCGACCCCGCGTGCAGTTGCTTGGTGGTTACTTCTTTTATAATGGGATATAGTACCAAACGACATCGGTATGGTATCTTCCACCAAACGTTTTTGCCACTGACCAGTTTTTTATCCAAGCATAAAGAACCATAAAGAACTTGGGAAATGTTAATATTTGGGGTGGGAGAACCGCGTCAGTCGACAGTCGACTCGAGTAATGTTCAGTAGTTGCTACGCGGTACTTAACGGTGCACGGACGATTGACTAGATGACTCTTATGACGCGCGCGTCAAAGACTACAAGGGGCCAAGGGGGAAGAACAGTGCATGCAATAACTGCAATTACATAAATAGATATCTATAGGAAAGTTCTGTTAGTATTCCTTTGTGTTTTTAAGAACTAACTAGCTACCTCTATTAGAGACCACACAACTTAAAAACTTGCGTGTGAAAATTTGCTCAGAGATATAATTTACAACATAGGATAGTCAATGGTCATTCTTAAGAATTTCAAACCTCACTCATTGTGTTGACTAATTTATGGCCTGACCAAATGAATTATTGCTATTTGCTACACTATCTTACTTCAGTATCTCATCAAGGTACAGTGAAATAAATCACTGGGAAGTTACAGGTATACAGGGAGAGTGTATATATATTACTGAGAAACGTACCTTCACAGTTAAAGAACACTTCCTTTTTGCTGTTGATTCACTTTTTTAGAAATGTTTGGTCAGTTATATGCTTTAAATAAGTCTCTTTTTTGAATAATGAATTTTACCAAAACTGTCCATATTTTCTTTTCAAAAGGGGCCCTAAATTTTAGGCCTACAGTATTTTCTCGTCCTCTGGTCAGCTGCCTACTTTCGTTGTGGTTAATAATATCACTTCCTTTGTTAACAATCCACTACTTCCCCCTTTTTTTAAACTTCCACCCTTTTGGTTCCCCTAAAAGGATTGCGGATCATTCAGAATGGTAAGGCAAAGGACTGTAAAATATTTCTTATTGGGAACACTTTTTATTTTTGACATTGATGGAACGATTCAAGAAGAGAGGAAAAAAAACTGTGCAAGGCTTAGCAACGCTTTGACCATTTTTAGGGTTAGGGTTTAGGGATTCTAAGTGGCATATACCACCAAGGGTGTGTGACCTTGGTACATTTGTGGGAATACGTCCAATTAACGCCTTCCAAGTGACCCACACAACACCAACCATGTTTCAAAGAAAAAATATAGAAAAAAAATGCCCGCAAAGGCTTAGGAAACTAAGGAACGTTTTTTGTCGCGATAACCTTTTATCTCTAGGCGACCATGACCTTGTCAATCAAGGACTGGTTTGTAAGAAAACGTTTAAGGGCAAAGACGTTGTTCGAAGGGGACAATCTACTCAGGAAATCACGCAATACTTTGGGAGTTTGGACCAACTAAATCTAACCCTAAGTACCAAACTAGTTACTTCAAATATATCGCTGCAGCAAACCGGATATGGCGAAAAAAAATATTCGCTCTATTTCCAGAAGTCCAGACTGTTCGCCATTGTGATATGTAACTGACCATATTGAATAGTAAAGGTTTTTTACAGTCATTGCCGCTTGACTGACCCCTGGCCATCTGCAAATGGTACTACTGAGTAACTGACCCCTTCAACTTTGTTACCGACATGAATTTTATAATTCTTGCATGAATATCGTAAAGTTACTCTCAGTTGTGACGTCAGTGCCTAGATATAACGTCACGGACTTAGCTTTGGCAGTAGGCGGCCATGTTTGGTACGGGCAAATAGCATAGGTGACGTCACACTAAGGCTTCTCTATTTCGTTCCTCGCGTACCACGTGCAGTGACGTATTTCCTCTCATCTCACCCACTTCTTTAAGTTAAAGGGATGTACAATTTCTAGCTTCCGTCGTTCTCTAGTAACTATAGCTCGAGCTGTAAGTCTCTCAGTAGCATTACGAAGTATAAGAAGTGTCATACTTATGGAAGGAACATATCACTTATAAGCTTATGACACTATCTATTGATCCACCCTAATATTTAATCCTTATTCATCATATTCCCTTATTGATTCAATATTCATGCTATGTTGGAAATTACTTCAATTTTCCCCCTTTTTCAACAAAACGTTGTTAGAAAAAGAGTATTTTTAAGCCTTTGGCATGTTTTTAAAAGAATTTTTACGAGGTAGGCGTCACATGATTCAGCGTGAGAAAATTAGAAAGGAAATTCTATTTTTTCTTGGAAGCATTCAGTGTGGTCAAGAAAAAGGAGTAACCATCCCATTAGATCCCCCGGGCCTTTCCAAGAACCGAACCATCCTTGTACCAACAAAAACTACAGTTTTTTTTTTACCCTTTCCCAAAAATCTGACAAAATGTATGACAGATGCCAAAGATGTTCGCTTTCACAAAAAAAGGATTAACCTATCTTTACTTTTTAAAAACATAAATGGCAGTTTCTAAGCTTAACTATGTTTAAAGGCTACGAGAAAAAATACATGGTGCTATTACTGAATATTTTTTTAAAGTTATTTTGAAAGGACATGACATTCTTTAAGCTACTATAATAATACTTGGAAGCAACCGTATAGTTTTAATTAAAAAATATATAATTAGTTTTTATCATACCTTTTAAATAATCGTTTGGGTTGTTAAGTTTTGTTGCGAAATCGGTCTTTAAATTTTACTCAAAAAAACTGCTACGAACTAACCAAAGCGCGAAAAGTTACCGTGTAAAATGAAACGCGTAAAAAATAGCAGCCTATGAAGAAATAAAAATTTGCGTAACACTTACAACCAATCACGTGATTCCATTTTAAGTACGGCGATCCCACGTGATTTCATTGTAAGTACGCCGGTCCCACGTGGTTCCATTCTAAACTCGGAAGTTCCTCCAGACTCGGTTCATCATAATTAGGCGAAAACATGTTTATTGTAGGCCAGCAAAAAAACTAAAAGTGAAGTGTGATTTTTTTATGACCAACTATAGTTTTTATACTAAATCTATTTTTTCTAATCTACTAATTAAACTGAGTCGGTAAATAGTTGAATATCAAAATTTCCATGAAAATTCATAGCATCTTAGTACCTTGGAACGCAGTAAAAAATAAAATATCTTCCACTTTTTCCTTGCCCCCAGATGGGAGGGAGTATACAAAGTTTGTGTTTCAGTTTGTTCTAAACGAGTAGGCCTATAATGTAGTTGGTTTTTTTGGGTAGTGGCGAGGGGCAAGTCACTGCTGGTAGTCGGTGTACACGCTTCTGACATTTTTAAAATAATCTTCTGTTAAGAATTGTAAAAGTGATTAGCCCCTCGTAGGTTAACGCTCTATTTTTCGAATTGTAAAACAAAATTTTCAGTTTTCAAACTTATTTATTAAAACATTTTTGATTAATTCAGTTGAAAATAACGGCCCCCTTTTTAGTAGTTTACTTTTAAACTTAACGTAAGCAAATGTTTACATTAAATTCAGTAAAATGTTGTGCAAATAATGCAAAACCGAAAAAAACAAGGTCATATTCCAATTTTTTGTTGTTGGAAAACAAATTTTTCTTATCTGGAATTTTCCCTATATTACAAATTACTATAAATCTTAATTGAACAAAGCTAATTGTGTTGTTGAATTATATTTATTATTTAAATACCCTTGAGAAGTTAAGAACACAGTTAAAATTAAGAGAAGTTATTAGCGACAATTCATGATAAGATTACTAAATAAAACAATAACCCCCTTTCAAAGTCAGTCTTAATTAAACAAACATAACACTAATTAACCACACAATCGTAATTAAAGACTTGAAAATAATTTATTGGTGACAATTGAAGATAAAAGAATACAAAAATGAATTAAATAAAACAACTTTGAATAAAATTCTTAAGAATCCTACATAGAAATTTCATGATAATAAGTTATTTTTTGGCAAAAAGGACATTTGCTATTTTCTCGGAACCATTTTTGAGCGCATGGTTCGCAAAGAAGGTGATTACAGTAGGTTGAAACCACGTTAATGTCCTCAAAGACAGTTGCGCAAATTCGGCACGAGTTGGTCTTCCAAACAGTACATTGGTCTTCCACAGACGGTGACCCTTTCACCTGAGGAACCGTACTGGAAGTAACTTCAACTTGGTCTTGAAAACCAGGCGAACCGTTTTGCCCCGAATAAACCAAATCTCGCAAACTTTGTCTTAAATTTGGGGAACACGCGACGGCATTCAACTCGCCTATGACTGCCGATTTCCGGCGCAACTTAATGTTATGGGGTTTCATTAAGTCCTGGTACGATGGCCGAGCTTCCGATACGGGTGTCAATTTTGGCTCGGATTCGTCGTAAGTGAAATCCGGGTCGACGCTGACGACGAATCCACTAGCTTTGAAAGGTTCTGACGCTGTCTTTAACGGTGTATTACTCATTTTGAGGAATGGTTGAAAACTTTGTGATGCCAGATAGGTATTCGCAACCTATCTTTATACATTCTTACTTAGATATTAAAAAAAATATTCTTTCTTAATAGGCGTTTTCCCATGGACTATTTTTTTGTTACTAGTGCATGCAGTGAGCTTAGGGGATTATGTATCATTTACTTCCCCCCTATTACCTTAGTAACAGTAAACCGCTTTAAAATAAATATATTTCCTTATTCTATCATGAAAATACTAATTTAAAACGGCATTATTAAATCAATCAACATTTACTAATTAAATATTTAGTTCAAACATTTTTTAATATAATTTTTCATTACATTGTTATCTTATTGTTTATATCAATATTTCATCAATTATCTTTAGAATTTTCTAATCTAATTAAAAAAATCCGAAATAAACGCTATTAAAAAGTGAAGGTTAAAGTTCATCCACTTTGACCTCGAAATCCGCCACCAGGGTGAGTTGTACGCTGCTTGCCGGCACTCGGCAGCAGCCACGTTAAGTCGCTGCGCGTTATGTAACTTAACTTTTATGTTTAAAACTTAATTTTAATGCGAATTTCAACAATTAAAAAAAGAACTAGTATGGTATGTTAATTTCAAGCAATATTATTTTCATTATCATCAAAATATTTCTTGTTGTAATGAATGAAGGCGCGATTTCTGTAAATTACTATGGAGGGAAAAATGGAAGCCAAGGCTTAAGATTATTTAAGGCTTTCATATCGTGGTAAAAAAGCTCGTTTAGGTACATTGTCACGAATCTAGACTTAGTTTAGTGTGTCCTTGATTGGGAAACCCTGAAACCTCTTTCATTAAATCATCAGAGGAAGGTTATTCAGCCATAGCAAAGGCTTAGTGAAGATGGAAGTCCTCTGGACTCTTTTGAGTGTCATTGTAGGCGAAGACCGCAAAGCGTTAATTGACTCCGTAATCTACATTCCATTCTCGTGCGGTTGAGACAATACATTCCAACAGACCATGCACGTATCGGCCATTTCTTTAAATGGTTAGGGACCAAAGGGTTATTGTTTCTATCCCTTTAAGTACTTGGTTCCATTCCTACTTTACGGAGTGGAGTGCCCAGAATATGTCCAGTTTTTTGTCCCGCTGATTCTAATATTAAACAATGGTAGAAAAGGACGTTGCTGAGCACTAATACTAGGGTCAGGGAAAACGTGGAACAGTTTAGGGAATTTCCTTGGGTTTATACGAAGAATTGCAGCGTTGAACACATTGCAACAAATATGTTTAAAACATAATTTCAAAAGTGAAAGTAAAACTTGTTTGCAACACAATAATATTCTCAACAAATATCCCAACGTTTGACATTTCAAAATGGTCAGGGAAACTCACGAGAAATAATCAGGGAAATTTAAGCTGTAACTTTTAGTGGGCTGTAGCATTTGAAATATCTCTTGCTTGTTTGATCATGAGTTTATAAGGGATATGTTCCTTCCATAAGTATGAGCTCGAGCCAGTTCGAGGGAGAACGACGGAAGCGAGTCAATTGAAGTCCTACACTTGGTGGTTAATTTTGCAGGACCAAGTTCCATCTAGGTCCTATTTAGTCTGCATTACTAAGCCCAAATTTGACAGCAGCGCCAAAACCAGGCGTATGTCGCTTTACCCTGAATCTACGACCTACCTCACTCACTCACTTCAAAATTACAAGCTCCAGTTTCTAAGTTACCAGAATTTACAAACTTATGGAAGGAACATATCTTATAAACTTTTGCTTTTGATTAGTTCGAAAACCTTTGAGTGAGATACACTTAAAAGTTTTCTAGGCCTAATTTCAACTTAGTTTTATACATACTAATTTTAGGCCTAAGATGAATAACATCTTGAAAATAACCGCTGCACTTTGTAAAATAAACCCGATCGTAAATCAACTAGGTAGGGGTCAATTGTGGCGAAGTATTTTAGACTTAAACGCGTAAATCAAGTGATAGTTGAATAAAAGCGGGGAAACACTTCGGACAACCTCTCTTTCTCTCTCTCTTGGAGCGCGTTGACTATTTCAAATTCACTTCCGCGCCAAAATTTATATATTTATTTTTTTCTTCTTTGACTTCCGCGGAAGTAGCCAAAAATACACGCTGCCCATAAAGATTATATTGCCAAGCCAGTTTCCTGCGCAGATTTTTTTCTCTACCATCCATACTTATAGCAGAAATAAAGATTTTGATTCCTTACTTACGCTCCTAAAAAAATTGGGACCCCCAATTTCACAATAGCAATCGGATTATTTGTCCCACTGGGTTTGAAGGTGACGACTAGCTCCCTTTTATGCATTTTCTACACCAGATTTCCAAGAGATTTGTATTTTGTAATATTTCTTGAGGTGAAATCCAAGAAATTTGGTCTGTAGTTAATAAATTTTGAGCGGGAAATAAGGGACCCCGTGGGCCGTGGTCCTTTTTCCACTTTCTATTGGGGACCCCCTCTTTTCTCTTTATCTCTCTCTCTTACGGGGCGACCCGCGACGAGAAGACTTAGTTAAATATAAGTTTAACCTAGTTTCTGGGATTGTAACAATGCCCCCTTTCCTTAGTCCCTAAGGGTGGGGGCCCATAAGGGGACCCCTACGGCCAGGAGTTAGATTGTATCGGAAAAGGTATTATTCTGTCGTTCGTTACAGATTTGTTAGGTAAAAATCTAGATGGAATTGCAGAAAAAGTGAGTTTTGTTATGTATTTTTATTTTTCTGCCCCAAAAAATATGCCATTCGGTTCCTTCTTTACTATTCGGTACTGGGTTTATTTACTTTTAGGGTGCAGTATGTTTATTGGGGATTGGTTTATGGTTCAAGGTCGACCTAAGGAAGTCTAATTTGAAATTGAATTGGATTTAATTTTAATTGGATTTAATCAAATTTGATTTTTGTCTATTTTAAAATAATTGGATTTAATCAAATTTGATTTTTGTCTATTTTAAAATAATTGGATTTAATCAAATTTGATTTTTGTCTATTTGAAAATAATTGGATTTAATCAAATTTGATTTTTGTCTATTTGAAAATAATTGGATTTAATCAAATTTGATTTTTGTCTATTTGAAAATAATTGGATTTAATCAAATTTGATTTTTGTCTATTTGAAAATAATTGGATTTAATCAAATTTGATTTTTGTCTATTTGAAAATAATTGGATTTAATCAAATTTGATTTTTGTCTATTTGAAAATAATTGGATTTAATCAAATTTGATTTTTGTCTATTTGAAAATAATTGGATTTAATCAATTTTGATTTTCGTCTAATTGAAAATAATTAGGTTTAATCAAATTAATTTTTTGTCTATTTTTAAATTATTGGGCTTAATTAAATTAGATTTAAATTAGGTTTATTTTTAATTAGGTTTAATGACCTTGATATTGACGATTTTTTATTATTTAGTGGGGCCCACTTATTTCTTATCGTTATTGTTAATTATAAACAGATAGGTACTTGAAAACGCGGTTATCTTGTATTAAGTATTCAGAAGTAGTCTTTGGGTTCTTGTAACGTAAGAAAATTCTCTTAGTGAATTTTAAAAGCTCCCAAGCCACTAAAGGATTATATATTGATAAACTTAGTTTTGTTGAAGCAAATTAGGAGAAAGTAGCGAATTTAGGGTCATGGGTCAAAGTTGACAATGGTATTTTTTTCAGCGATGATTTGACTGACTTCTTTAATTAGTTTAATTTTAATTTAACGTCCTATTATTAAAATTTATTCTATCTATGACCCGAGATAATTGAGGTTAAAGGTTACCCCATATGAAAATATCCAATTCGAAGACGCGTTTAATGTGCGCACTTTAGTTGGTTTAAATATAACCAATTACTTATGTCAAATATTTTCCAATTTTTTACCTAATTTCAATGTCAAAAATTGCACCCTTTAACCCTTAATAACCAAAAACCAATTTTAAAAAATTATAAAAAAGAAAATCTCCATAGGCTAGATATATATCCCACATCATAAACTTTGTTTCAGTATAGTTAGAGCCCTGCGCATGTAGCACTTTTCCAAAATAAAAAAATAAAAAAAAACGCCAGAAACCCCAATATCAATCATAAAAAAAATTGTTAAAAATGTTTTATTTAAAACTTACTTTTCTCCGTAAATTCTTTGCAGCATCCATGTCTGTAATATTCTCCAATAATCTTGACATTATAAACAAAGTTTCCCTTTCACTTAATAATAAACATCTTACAATCCTCGTATTTGCACAAATTCGAAAAAATTCTTTAAACAATCCCGTAAATACTTCTTCCATCATAACTTTTAATTAATTAATAACAGTTCGTCTTCGTAAAACCATTCATCCCGAATTATTATTATAATTATTCTTCTTGATGATTAAAAAATCCACGCGTGACAATCTTTGTCACGTGACGAAACTGTCAAGACAATTAAAACGAGGTCTTCCCAAGGGACAGGACTTAAAAAAAGGTCACAAAAACCTCGTGACACGCGCTCATGAAGTCCTGGAAAAAATGATCTCACATCACATCACTATAGTTTCTGGGTTCTCTCCGTACTCCGGTGAAAGACTCCAAGAGAGAGACTGAATTCCAAAAAGAAGCCAGGGCAGGGAAAAGTGAACTGTTCTCTAGAACTCCCCCACCTTTAGCTCGTGCTACTCGGTTTCTACACGTAGGGGGGTATAAATTACGTCCCTCCCCCCAAGGTTTCGTTGGTGAAATTGTGTCCCGTGATTGGTTGCAGGCAAAGAGATGGAGAGAGAGTGAGTGCATGAGAGACGTTACTTGGGGTTGGGAAAGGGTCCATGGATGGAAGATCGTTTCGTAGATGTCCTATGGCTATGGTGGTAACCGTGGTATAGTATCAGACACCAGGGGTCTCTATGAGGTTAGGGTGCATGGTCAACTCGAGCTTGCGTTGGGCCCCTGAAAAAAAGATGAATTGTTATGGACACTGTGTTGGATATTACTACATATCTCTCTTGTTTCTTTGGTTATAGACCATTGCATTAACTACTTTTACAGAAACTAACACACAGGAGCGGGGTAGGTCACCTTCTTGGGTTATTTCTCTGGCGTTTATAAGCAACACCAGACGGAGTCTAAGTTCACGCGAAGACAGGCTAGCCAACTCACGTTGCCTTTAGCGGTGCTTTTTGCCGCCAGAAGGTGACCCTTCCCGCTCCTGGTGGTGTTTGCTTCCCTTCTGGAGCTAATGGAATGTTCTATTTTAGTCATTTTTAGGTTAAAAATAATTGCGTACTTTTATCTTCAATTTAACTAAAAAATCTTTTAATTGATTTGAACGTTATGCAATTATACCTCGAGGTATCTTGGGTCAACCTAAGTGGATGTCTTAAAACATGGACTCTAATATGCTAAAGAGTACCAGCAAAAAATAAATTGTTTTTTTTGCGACCAAATTGCAAATTAGCATTAATTATGCAGTGAGCTTAGGGAATACATCTTTACAACAGTAATCACTTCAAAATTAATTAAATAATTTCGAAATTATGACCTTGATATACCAGAAAAAATATAATATAGATTCAACTAATTTATTACGTATCCATGCGCGCCTAGCTTTAAACATTGTAATTAAATTTCAAATGACGGTTCCGTTGATATACTAGAGAAGTTTACAGTAATCTTAATTAATTTCCTTGCTGTTGTTGCAAATACTGTTCCGTTATTATATATTTTTGCAATATTTGACAAAGGAATCATTCTCCTATAGTTCAATTTTGCCATCCCATATAAGAGTATATTTATAAAATCCATTATTGAAAAACATTGTACCTAAATTCATAGTTTCATTTCTTGCAGGAACCAATTTGACAATGTTCACGAAGTCACCGTCAATATTTGTCTGTCGATTCATGAACAGAATATCGCTTTAATTCGTATCACGATGCAGGGAAATGTGGATCAAGAAAACCCCTTTCTGTGTCAACAAAACAATGCCATGTATTATTTATCGTCATTGGTGGGGATGACCGAGCTAGCCAAGCCAAAAAAAGAGAGTCCAGAGAGATAGACCACGGCACGGTGGTGGTGGTACCCTACGTCGTCGCCAGTACAGATAGATGGACCCAAGAACTCCGCCTTGGTAACTGGAGAAGTACAAGCCGATAGAATGTACCATCAACCCTTCACCCTCCAACAACCCCCCCCCCTTTATAATACGCATCAAGAGGATATGGACCAAAGACCCGTTCGCAGTGGTGGAGTCAGGATGACCCAACATGCATGCTGGACTCAGGAGACCGACCAGGACAATATTGGAAGGTTTACAAGTCGACCAGGTTCAACGGTGCGCAGTGAGTTTTTATTTTTATTTTTAAGTTTGCATGTTTTGGTGTTGTTTGATGGGTTTTTTGGATGGGACATTGTTGTATGAAAATTGGTTGTAATTGAAAACAACCTAAATACTTAACAGTTTTATAAGTATTTAAATGGACATGGTTATAGAGAATAGCTCGTAACTTATTTAATTTTGGTCCAAATTTGACGTAATTGGTCTCAATTTGAAGCTTATAATTAGCTCTACTTCAACTGTTAATTATTAATTCTTGAATTCGTACCGATTGTTAACTACTAGCAAGAATCACATCTTTGAGACAAAACAATTTTGGGATTTGTTTTTATTTTTTATTTTGAAATAATTTGAAATCTAAAACAATTCGTATCTTATTTATGGTCCGAATTTGACCTAGTTGGTCTAATTTTAAAGCTGGTATTCTTCTTTACATCATCCTTTGATTATCAAATTTAGAAAGCAACTACTATTAAGCATATTTTACCTCCTGACATGAAACCGTATTGAAAATATTTTTGAAATATTTTGAAATCAAAATCAAATCGTAACTTCTTTATTCATGGTCCGATTTTGACCTAGTTGGTCTCATTTTAAAGCTGATAACCTGCTCTACCTCATCCTTTTGATACTCAAATATAGAACCATCTCCTATATATAGTGAACAATACGTACCTCCTTGTACGAAACCATTATGAAATTTTTTTTTGAAATTATTATAAATCGAAAACAACTCGCAACTTCTTTAGTTACGGTCCGAATTTGACCTAATTGGTCTCACTTTGAAGCTTATAATCAGCTCTAACTCATCCTATGATTACCAACTTCGTAAACCTTACCGATTATTAACTAATATTGACCTAGACATTGTTCTTCGGTGGGTCTCTCTTTTGGTATAGTAGTATGAGAACTTAACTAGCTGGTAGCTTTATCTCAATATATTAGTCGCGTGTCTGGCGCGCGGGCTGACCAGACGTCGGAGGAAAACCCCTTTAAGGCAACCCCTTTTTTTATCCTCTCCACCCCTCATGTCTGATGGCTCTTCGCCCGCGAGCTTTCTGAGTTTTTTCTAGCACTAAGTGTGTACAGGGTCATAGAATAGACCGAACTGAAGTACAGTGCATTTTGTGTGGAAAACGTTCTGTGCCATTTCCTCTAAGGGACACCGTAAACAAGTTAGGATTCAATTGTTTTATGGATGACCCCCTTAAATTTAAGTAGTAAACAGAACACACAATGCTTATTTAACTAAGGGGTCATTGGTAAAACATTCTAATGTTCGTAGGACAAACGTTACATTTTCGACATCGAAATCCACCTCATTTCCAATCGCCGGAAGTTAGGCTTATCTCAGGATTCGTGGAGGGGAGTATCTTGAAGTAAATCGTTTGTCGTCTGCTACAAAGGCCTATGTACTGTAGCAGACGACAGACTAATTTCTTCTCGACTTCACGTTGCCAGTCTGGGAAATAGCACACTTCCTCTGGTCCAAAACCAGTTTATTAATTGCTTGGACTAGTTTTTAAATTCCAAAAGTGGGGGTTACTGGTCCTTGGGACCAGTTTATTATCTTGGCCACTAGGGGGGTCATTGGTCCCAAGGACTAGTTTAAAAAATATCGCTGTTTCTCAGACTGCTCGTTACTCCAATCCACGAATCCCAAGATAAGCCTAACTTCTAGTGATAGGGAATAAATAATGTGGATTGGTTTCCTATTGAACCCGAATTATACCCTTTCTTGTAGCACCCTGTACAGGAAGCCTACGTATTTTTCTCGCTGACTGTCTGCTTCGTCCGATCGATCAGTTTTCTACCGTTTTTACCAAAAAGGCTATACCACCCCGGACCCTAGACCGCGCGCGCCATGCACCCCCGCAATCGAAAGTGCGCCCACGGAACTCTTTTTTGCTTCTCTCTATATATATGTGTGTGTCCCTCTTACCCTTGCCCCCTCACCATCCACCTCAAACCTATACCGAATCACCCTTTTTACCCCGTCCCTCGTTTTTAGCTATATTTGCCCACGGAACGCTAAGAACGTTGAATACTTTGTCCATCAGGGCAAGTAGAATGAAGCCAAGTACTAACGGGGGGTGTAATTGTTGAGTTGCTAAGACTATGGTCTGTCTTGGGGTCGATGCCGAACTGGTGGTAACTGCAATAATACGGTTGCCATTGGTCTCCAGGAAAAAAGCTGAGAACTTTAAAACTGACTAAAAAGGCCAGGGTATAGTCGGGAAAAATTCTCGAGTTGCAACATTGAACACGTCTTCCAGTGAATAAAACAGCTAAGGTTTAAATCTAATAATAAAAAACCCCGCTTTATAAAACCCATCGCTAAAAATCTTCAATTTTAATGAATTTAAATGCGAAAATAATTTTAGAACTTTTTAAGATATTTATTTGTTAAACTTCAAATGAAGGATTATTTAATAAGTTTTATTATTATTTATGAAACATTTTAAGATTTATAAATCAGTGAATAACAATTATTGCAACCTAAGCAAACTGCAAAATATAAAACCCCTTTTTTCAAACCCTGTAGTAAAAACCCAAAAACCTTTCAAATTAGGCATAGCTATTGGGTCCCATTCATCACTCTGTAAATTACAAATTACGAAAAATACCAGACTGAAATTCAGTAGACTCGATATCTCTGTAGTTACCCTAGCATATCTCACAACCTATTAATGGCATCGTAGTCTTCTACATATGTAATTCAATTCAGTTCCATGAACAATTCCAAAGGAAAGGGTGGTCTATACTCACTGAGGCCCGTTCTCTCTCTCTTCTTACCAATGTCCGAACTACTTCCACCCCCCTAACCCCAAACCCGGGTTGGTCTCTATATGTCTATATGGGTATAGAGGCGACCCTGTGGTACTACAGCTGGACCCCCAAAAAGGATTATACCGTATAGAAACTTGGGTTGGGGGGTCAGTTCGCAATTAGAGAAGGGGAACCCCTTTATTTTTTCCTTCTCTCTTTTTTGGGGTGGGGTGGAAAATACCCCAGCTCCTATATAGCCAGCCCCCATAGCCTCGTGCAGCAATCAATATCTTTGGGGTATATCTCATCAATATCTTGAATCTCCAGCTCAAGACCCTTTCTCATCTTTTTTATATGTTGGTAAGAATGTATTTATGATTTTTTTGTATGACCAAGGCTTAGCGTGGTCATAAGGTCAGGGGTTAAGGGGCAAAAAAGAAGTCCTTTGAATATATGATTTGTAATTCGATGACGCGTAAGTTCACTTTGTGGCGATTGTAGGTAATTGTCTATGCGGACCAGTAGTTTTACGACCAAGTACTTGTAGTTATAGCTTAGGGGTTATCATGAATGGTCTTGCTGTTGTAGAGCCTGAACTCTCCTTGCTTAATGTGAACTTTGTAAGTCTAAAATGGTCCACCAAATAAATAAGTATTAAGTAGTTTTTGTTGGGCATTTAAACAGTGATTTCTTTAAAATTTCCTGTGACAGAAACAATTAATACATATCCTTCCGCGCCTTGCTTAAAACATTGAGTACACTGAAATTAACTTTGTAAGTCTAAAATTGACCACCAAATAAGTAGTTTTTGTTAAGCATTTAAACTGTGATTTCTTTGCAATTTACTGTGACAGAAACAATCAATACATATCCTTCCGCGCCTTGCTTTAAACATTGAGTACACTGAAATTAAATTTAGAATGATAAAGGTTCATATTATACAAGCATTGAAAACTTGGAAATGCCATTTCGTTATCGTTATTGCATATTTTTTAAAATTAACAAAGAAATCACTCTTCATGCAGTTTTCCCAAGGAATATTTCATAAAATCCATGTTAATATATAGTTAATATTCCTTTACCATATTTTCTCTGATCAGTTTCAACATCGCTTCGAACTTTACTATATCCCTATTTCAAACCATGCATGGCCCTGCTGTAAGTTCTTAGAAACTTCTGTATAGTTCTAAAGCATTGAGACGTTTCGTTGTTCCACACGCGGTGTTCGTCTTTCCGGAACCAAACTTTGGCGCACTTTTTGAAGTAGGCTTAGCAGCGTTATACCTGGGGTCCTTTTGAATCCCCTAGTGAGACCCCTTTTAGATTATAACCCTCTGAGTCTCAATGGTGAGCCCCATACCGAAAACACCTTAGCTATACATATAGGGTGGTCTGTCTCCTTTGGTACACACCGATAGTATACAAGGGCGATAATCCATCATTTGGCTCGTGTCATTAATAGCTAACAGAAGTTGGGTTCCATCGCTCAAGAGTTCCCAATGCACCTTTAGTCATATTATACTTTGATATCAGAGTCCCGCTTTCAAGTTTATTAGAAAGACCTTATAGGTGGTTGCCTTTGCTTGACCCCAAAAACTTTGTTTGTAGGAAAGTTTGTTAGTGTGTGCACCTTTGATGTTTCAACTTTTTATAATTATTTTATGTTAGTTTATAAGTGATATGTTACATAAGTATGACTCTTCCTATACTTCGTAATGCTACTGAGAGACTTACAGCTCGAGATGACTAGTTCTAAGGAGAACGACGGAAGCGAGTCAATTGAAGTCCTACACTCGGTGGTGGTTAATTTTGCATGCAGGACTTCCATCTTCCTATTACTCTGCATTACTAAGCCTTTGATAGCAGCTCCTCACCAGGCTTATGTCGCTTTACCCTGAATCTATGACCTACCTCAATCACTTCATGACAAGCTCCAGTTGTCACCAGTGACAAACTTATCCATTACAGCCCTCAATTTCTTAAATTACCAACCACATCTTTGTCACAAAATACCCATACGTAATCTTTTGACCCAATTCTCTAATATTTCCCAGTTACATTACGTAACAGTTGGTCCATGATGTAATGATAACACCCTATCACAAAATTCAATAGTTGAAAAAAGAAAAAAAATAAAACCAGCTGTTATAGATAGCTTTAAATCTTTCAAAAAAATCAAGATTTTATCATAAACCGGTAGTAAAAAGGTTATAGTTCATATAAAAAGTCTGTCTGTGTATGGCGGGAGTTAGATTTAAGGGTACGTGTTTTCATGTCCCGCATGTTTTTCTGTCCTTAGAAAGAAGTGTCTCGGTTTACCCTCGGGTGCTCGCTCAATTTTGTTCAAGACGGGGGTTCGAATTTCGATACGTGTACACGTGGGGGTGGATTATGCTCATGGTATGGTATGGTAAGAATCCAGGTGAAACTGGATGGGACCTTTAAAAAATACCCCCAAACACGAGAGGGCCACTTGGGACCGGTGGGTTTCTTAAAAAAATTGTAGTTTACAACACCCTTTGAAAATAGCTTCTTTGAAAGTGACCCAAGAGATGAGAGGTTAGATGGAGTAGTAGAAATGTTGTTGGGACTTGGGACATGTGCGAAAATGAAATCTTTGAAAGGGGGATTGTTAAGTACTGCCGTCTAGCTCCATTTAAAAATAGTTCTGAGCTAATTCTGACGAATTATCTTCTATTTTTAAGACACAGGGGGCGTTGTAGACGTTTTCGTTCACGTACGACTCTACCAAAACGCCCACTGAGGATGCTGGGAGGACTTCTTTACTTTCTGTATAGATGGGAGGTATAGAAGATAAGTTTCAGCAGAAGTAAGATGAGACCAGAAGTACTGAGCTAACCAAATTCTTCACTCGACGAAGGTGAATATTCTTGATAACACAAGAGCGGTTGGCCCTCTAGTAGCGGTTTCTGAGTTTTCCCTCCAAAACGTGAGACGCTCGCGGTGGTAGACGGCCGAACTAGATTCAAGGAGCCGCGCCCGTGTTCCGCCGCTTTAGGTTGAGGGGAAGGGGGTAGGAAATTTTTTTTGGAACTCGACCAATTTTTTTCTCAGTAGTGTAGGCGCGATGGAAGCGGCATAAAATCCTCAAATTTGTTCACTAGTGCCAGGATCTACTATCAATGCTAGAGCCCTTCACTTCTAGTCTCATCTCACTTCTGGTTATAGGTATTTAGATTTCTACTTTCGATTCCGTCTCGTCTCTCCTCCAAGGAATAAGGTACAATCCTGCGTATGTACTTGTACTATAAAGGTTGCTAGGACCGAAATGCAGTGGAAAGGTTCTACGCGCAGTCAGTTCTGAGTCGAAAATATAAATTCAATCACATTTTGGTACCCTAAACAAGTTTGGACTATCAATATATCTTCAGTTATAACCAAACTGATAAACTCCGTCGTGCATGCGCCAGTCCTGAGCTGAATATGTTTTTTCTCCCTCTCATCTCATCTTTTCTCTTCGGGACAAGAGAGAAAGAGGTCCAAGAGGAGAAAATTCTCTTTCCTCGCGCGCGCCTGCGTCTGAGACGGAAAATTCTTTCGTAAGCGGCGCCGCAAAAAAAAGGCTAAAACCTTTTTTCGCCAAAAGAACCAATGCATGGTTAGTTCCAAGTCCCGCCTATTTTCTTTGCCCAATCTCAGTTGCGTAAACCCGACCTCCTTTAAGACGGTTTTTTTAAAAACGGGGAATACCTTCGTACAAACTCCGCAGGTAACCACCAAACCCTTATATGGTTCAAGTTATATAATAATAATAAATACAAACAAAACGTGGTGTGATGAATTTATATTACAAAATCAAATCGGATATAGTCTAAATCTAACCAAAGATTTATTTCTAAAATATGGACTCTTGCACTCCATTTTTCTTGAAAAAGAGATTGCATTCAGAGTTCGGAATGAAGTTGCGATGCTCTTCTCTTTTGGCGGGGATGGTCTAGTCTAGGCCTAATTTACATAAATATCAAATTTCGTCGATTTTCTACAATATATATATATGGGTATTGGGGGCTCTTTCTTTCTCGATTTGGTGCGGGAAAAAGTCAATTCATATAGCCTAAAAATGCTATTCAGGAAATAAACTACGCAGTTTTATAGTCAACCAACAGTTATAGTTGGGGATGATTCGTTGTGTTTTAACTTTTAGTGGCGAGATTATACCGAAGTCGGTGTTTGAACGGAATGTTTGGGTTCGTAAATGCAATAGGGTGTTTAAGAAATGGCGCCAAAGACGGCTGTAGCGCGTGCTTTGAGAGTTTTGGCGCGAGATCGTTGACGCACGTGGTTTTCAATTTTTTAAAATAATTCTTGTTTTTTGTAGACTAAATTAGCATAAATTATGATTGCAGTGTGGTTAGGGGATTACATTAATTAATTCCCTCTTCGCAGCGATTACCTTCAAACAGTAATCACTTTGAAAATAATTAATAAATTTCGAATTTATGACCTTGATATACCACCAGAACAAATATAGATACTAATGTTTTACGTGAACATCGTGAGTTCACTGAAATTAAATATAGAAAATGACCATTCTGTTGATATACTAAAGTAGTTAACACTAATCTTAATTAATTTTATTGCTGATTGCATATACCATTCCGTTATTATATATTTTTGTAAATTGACAAACACTCCCCCAGTTCAGTTCAGTTCAGCCATCCCCTATAGAATTAAATTTATAAGATCTGCGATTGTTACACTGTTAACTTCTTAAACTGTCTATTACAGTATAATGTTTAACTTCAATACTGCAGTATTCAACTGTGGAAAAATATTTTATAAAAGTTACATCTATTTTGTTCTCAAACTTTATTCCATTTATCTCACGCGCGTTTTTAGAAATATCCATGACCCCCATGGTCAGTTAGTGACTGTCCACCCACACTAAAAAGTCCAACAGAGGAGGGATTGCTATAGCAGGGGTCAAATTTTATCCCAGGGTCGAAGTGTTGGGGCATTTTTTTGTGTGTGTGAAAAAAAAATTATATATATAAATGTACGGTCCAGTCGGGTCCACTCCGCTTAATGACCAAATGGTCATACCAACCCACGGAGAAGAGGGGGACCATGTTTTTTTGCTTGACTGTTCACTATGGTATGGTATGACTTTATCAGGGTTCGTAGGATCATGGGAAACCAAATGCAAACCAATAACAGCGTTTAGTAATACCAAGAAGTGATATCTAGTTTATTAGGGAGAAGGTATAAATTCATTCATCCACATTTATAATCTAGCTTTATCTCCAGTCCAAACGTAGACGTAGGTCCGAAGTTAATCCCCGCCGCCTCTAAATTACAACCAGCATCATTGGTTCTTGAAAACTCGCGCACGTCAGCGCGACGCAAATGACGAAAATTACACTCATATTTTCCGACTGAGGAGAGGCCGCGAAATAGCCCGGCCTCCTTTTACGTCCCCCCCCCCCCTTGTATTTTGAAAGGGGGACTGGGACTATGGCGCGCGAGTACTAAGGCATCTTATACCTGCTCCCTAATAAACTAGATATCACTTCTTGCTATTGTATTTATCAAATTTATTCCAAAATCCCGAAAATATCATTGAAGAAAATTGTTTAAGTATAAAATTTCGTAGGAACCCTGTTTTTCCTGGTCATTTTTTGACGATTCTTTGCTTAAAATTGTGGGTGTCTTGTTTGAGCGCCGAGTGGGTGGGAAGCATACACGGTCATTCCATTTGGACACCAGTATAACCAAAAGATTTATATGCTGCCATATTTTTGTCCGGCTGGGAGAGCGGGAGGGAGGAAGGGTCAGAACCTACAGAAAAAATAGCCATCGATGTCCGACACTTTTATGGGGAAATCGTGATGCGAAAAGAAAAAACATTTCAAGGGATTTTTAAATTGAGTAGGGTCCTTTGAATGGTCACCGGATTTTTTTTTTGCTATTTGAAGGATGGTCAGTTTAGATGGGTCTTTCTTGTTTAGCCTGAGGCTATCTTCGACTGTCACGGTGGTGGTCAAATTGTTTAATTGTGAAATTAGTTTTAACGTACCATTATTCCTAAAATTATTTAAGGTGTTTTAGTGTTTGAAGTTCCAAGGAACCCAGCCAAAAAATTAATTAACTTTTTTTTTGGAATTATGGGATTTTATAGGAGAGAAAATGTGTTTTAATATATGGGATTAATTATGCTCATATATAATATTATTTTTGCTTGAGCGAAAAAAAAAAATAACAAGTTGGGTTTTATTTTGAAAATTCAGAGGAATTTAAATGAAATTAGTGTCGTATAAATCTCGACCAATCTTTTAAACCCGTTTTGAGGGACGAACCACACCTAACCTTGCTTAGGAATAAGTGTTAACCGCCCCTTGTCAGTTGCAAAAAATAACTACCAAATGTTATTGGGAGTGCCTGCGTTGTCGATACATCATCTCAGGTTGGAATTCAACCCTTTTATTATTGTAGACCCAAAAAATATTATATTTACGACTACTGCCATATATTTTCCAAATTGTTAAGCTCACCAAAAAATAAATGTAAGTTCCCTTTTTCATCGGGCCACCAATAAGTAGCTTAACAACAATAAGTATGATATGAACTCGTTGAAATACGGTAAAGATTAGGTGTATTTCCCAGTAGAACACGATTTTCGCTAACACAATTAATTGTTAAATCAAACTTAGCTTAGAAAGGTAGAAGTAGATCAATTACTGAGCCAATAGGTATAAACCGAGGGGGTAGACACTTGAGAGCTCAGGTGTACAATATGTCTTGACCTCTATGTACTGTCAAAGCTGAACTGTGAGTTCCGAAGGCTTTGAACTCAATGCACTGTCAAAGCTGAACTCTTTTGAACTCAGGTGTACACAGAGATCCAGAGCGTCTACTCCCTCGGTAAAAACATCCTAAATTAAATTACCAACTCGCATCTCTAGCAAAACCTAAAAAAATATCATAATTGCCTTCTTACTTGTAGAAATACTTATTGGTATAATATTACTTATGGCAAAGTTCTCGTGAGAAGAAACGACTTGAGAAAGTTTTCTTACATCGAAGAAAAAAAGGTGTATACATACTTTCTATACATTTTTAAAACTTCTTTAGAATTCATACCCCCTCCCCCTTCCTCCCTGGGTTATTGGGTTATTAAGGGTGCCATAATTCAAAATGGATATTTTTTTCTATTTTGAGATGCCAAGTTTAGCTTTTGGCTTGGCCACATCGTTATCGTTTTTTTCTTGAAAAGGAGCTAGCTATCCAACCCTTTTTCTTTGGATGGAGGTTTTTTTGGGGGAGGTTGTAAAAGATTTCCATCTGGGGAAATAATGGTTAAAAGGGAGGTCTCAAGCAAGATATTGAAAATAGAAAAAACATACCTATCATGGAAAACATGAAAAACCATCACGAGGTTAAAATTATTTGGCGTAAATAGAATAAATCATTTTTATAGTGCAGAAAATAAAAAATGCTATTTTTATTTTAGTGGAATGGGTGGAATTTTTTGGGTTTTTTTAGACCTTTTTCTAAAGTTATTGTTTGACTACCTTGTTATCTTGAGACGGAATGTAACGGTTATATCGTTTCACTGTCCCTTTTCGACTTTGTCACTTCCCCTTTAGTCCGGTTAAAAGGAGGGTAAAAAGGAAAATAAAGTGTCTTTAATGTCTTTCTCTGCATAGTGAAACATACATGCAGGAAACATCAGCTTCGTATGATTTTAAAATTCAAATTAGTTTGAGACTTCGGAGATAATTTGAAACTTGCACCTCCGACCAATCGCGTAACGCCCTACCTTCATGTTAAGAAAATTTTAGTTTCCTCGCGCTAAAGAGCATTCGACATGCAACGTGCCACAGGAATAACGACCTCAGTTTAATAACGTTAGAACAAACTTCTCTTGTTTAATCTTCCTTGCCCTGATTGTTGTTTGACAAACAAGTTTTAAATACATTCTACTCTCATTTAATATTCAATTTCGAATTGAAAAGATAAACAATTCAAGTTAATAAATTTCGTTTAAAAAAAGGCTATGTTATCTTTTGAAACGAGTAACAATCTCCAACGCTAGAAAGAAAGCAGATGTAGAAAAGGGGAATAAGGATAAGGGATCACTAGAAGAAGAGTCATTACATACCTAAAAATTCCCTGTCTCATTCCTGGAATAGTAGGAATTGGCGTTATAAAGAATGGGTCCTTAAAGACCTCGTTGATCTGTTTGCGTGAATGTACAGACAGTACAGTACACCGTTTTCCATGTTCCACGATATAACTCGTAAGCCTTGGTCCGAGAGTGTGTCTGTCGTCTGTTACAGCGTGTTGTTTCCATTGTGCAAAATTGAAAAACCCTTTCTATTATTTTTTTTCCAAGTAATACAATGTATTTCTTTGTAACATTTGTTCCTCTTGTAAAATGTCATAGCTATCATCAACAACGGACATTGTTAAGCCTATTTCCGTAGGGACTGAGACGAAATACGTTGGAGAATGTTTCCATGTTTCCTATATCTATGGACTAAACCAGAGAAACGGTTGTTATCAGCCCTTTAGGCTTAAGTACATACAAAACAGAACCATATAGAGCCGTGATTCTATATTTGGCATTTGCCAAAAAGACTCCGGAAGATTTGAAAGGATTTTTCTACTTCCTCCAATACACCATTCCATTTTCACTTCCTGGGAACTTACTTTGTGGTTCAGGGAAGTATGTTGGGGATTAACAACTATATGGTTAGAACAGATTGGATGTAAGCCCCATAAACGTTGGTTATAGTCATATCTCTGAATCATAATTTAAGTGGGTATATGTTTTGAAGTACTTTAGCTGTCGTATTTGTCGTTTCGTCAATAACATAGGAAACTATTAATATGGCATCATGTTTGTTGGTAGAATTTTTAGGGTTAATGCTAAGCCTTTTTCGAGTGTTCCAATTGTTCGTTTGGATCTTATTTATCCATAATTCTAAACAGAACCAGTAAATATATTTTATTTTGCGACCAAATTAGCATAAATTATGCAGTAGAATTAAAAAAAGAAGTAATTTGTTATTAAAACATCTTCATCATTCAGGTTGGAACTGAATGATAATTACTGAATCGAACTGAATTCTAGAAGCTTCTATTTAAGTCTGTTGTAGATAGCGATTGAATTGAACACGTTACAAATAACTGGCAACACTTGTGTCTATTTGGGAAAAAAGCGGGCCCGGATAAGCAAGCACTTTTTGTCACCCAAAACAAGCTAACACCTCCGGGTTAACACATGCTGAAAGAAGCGGAAACTTGTGCAGTTCATGATGATATAGCATTATAAAAAAGCGAAAGGGCTGGCTATATACCCTCTATATAAAAAATAGTACGTACAGGAGAGAGTGACACAAAAAGGTCCCTTTCTTTTTTGGTGGGGGACCAACACACACATAGAGTGTACGTCTCTGTCAGGAAGTGTCGATCCAGAAAATCGTTCGGCACCCAAAGGGCATCTAGGGTCCCCCCTCTACTTTAAACAATACCCAAGCGAGATCAGGAATATAAGGTCCCTTCTGTATTATGATGAAAAAGTGCTCGGACGCTTGCACGCATGCCGGTCTTTCACTGAGTAAAAAAGTATTCCCGGAGCATTTTTTTTATCCGGAACCGATAGGGGTGGGCCCCCTATTATATTTGGACCCCTCGTTATACGGGTGTTAAGTTTATTAAGATCTGTCAGCTTTCGACAATGATGGAAGGGCGCGCGATTATATTATTCAAGTGTATTTACCCTAACTTGTATAAAAATATTTGGAAATGGCGGGAAATGTTATTAG
Source organism: Phalangium opilio (assembly GCA_019434445.1). NCBI lineage: Eukaryota > Metazoa > Arthropoda > Arachnida > Opiliones > Phalangiidae > Phalangium > Phalangium opilio. The sequence continues at coordinate 32,018 of JAEQBA010001336.1, forward strand.
AAATGGCTCGAAAGGTTTATAAAATTAGCGGGAACTTATTAGAAATGGCGGGAGATGTTATTAGAATCAGGGCTATACATAAGACACTAATCAATTAAGGCATTTGACTACAAAAACAAATTCCCCTACTACTGAAATACTCGAAATCTTGACTACTAAAAAATGTTTATTTACAGCCCTGATTAGAAATGGCGGCAAGGGGTTAGTATTTGCGGGAAAAGTTATTAGAAATGGCGGGAAGGGTTAGTATTTGCGGGAAAAGTTACTAGAAATGGCGGGAAGGGTTAGTATTTCTCAAAACTTTATTATAAATGGCGGGAAATTTTAGTTAACTTAGGAAAAAGTTTGAATCCTCGTCCGAAACGGCGTTTCACTCAGTTCCAATGGTTTATATTGACTTTAAAAAGTAAAATCATCTTGAAATCTATATTGTATTATGCCATTTGAGACAGTGACGTCATGGTCATCGTCATAATCATAAAACAGTTCGATTCCTCATTTTTATTTTATTGTCATCTATACACTGAAAAGTAAGAATAGGCGGGAAACCGTATATAACGGTTGGTGCCGGCGTTGCGTCCATGTGTGGTCAATTGAGATAGATTTTAGTACTAGAAACTAGGAATAGTTGCAGGCAGCGGGATAGGGGCGATGATTTTTATGTCTTTTTCGTGACTTTACCTCAATTTCTACGGATTTGGAGCAAAAATAGAGCCTTGCATTGGATAAAAAAGAATTGATCCGCAGCCATTAACCACCACGATCCTATTAGATCTTTGTAGGGATTAAATTGCCAGCATCAATCTCATCGTGCAAGATATAGCAAACCATGATGGTCTCGTTAGGTGCTTTACTTGACGAAATTCCAATAGTGAATGAAGAATGGATCTGATTGCTAATATTGTAGAACTAGTTTCATCTTCAAAGTTTAAGTTCTTCTTACTGTGTGTTTCGCATTGACCACTGCCCAGGAATAAATTAACTGGTCCCTGACCAGGTCTGTTGTCTGCTAAAGTTAAAGATTGTCAAGAAATGTGACGTAGCCTAAGTGGTTTTCAATTTGAAATACCACACTCCAAATTTAGACCTAACAATTTCACATTTGGATATACAATTTGTGAAATATTTAATAATGTAGGAAAGTTTTGAAAATTCTTGAATTTATTTAGTGGTCCAGTCTATTGTACCCTCTCCTCGGGTTTATTTTTTAAACTGGTCAAGGCAATTCAAAACTGGATAATTATGGAAAGCAATTAGACTCGAAACAACAAGACGCATCATAAGATGAGCTAAGCTAACTTCTTGTACTACGCGTTTCGATATTTCAAATCAAATTTTTCTCCCATGTTTTTTTGAGGAGTTGTAAGTTAAGTGTCCGATGGGCCGGGTCCGTTCCGTTTTTCGGGGTTTTTTGGTGTGAGTCACTAGTTTTTATGGTCCGAACAGCGGCAGCACTTAATATATATGCTTCTTTCTATCCGAGCCCCGAAGCTAGCTCGCTATGGTCAACGTTCCCCGTCCAGCATAGAACTGGAAGTTAGTGTTGTAGGAGGGTCAACTCAGTCCGCTCTATCCCATAAAGCGTTCACGGCTGACTGTCAGCCGTTTTTACGACCCTTCGCGCGTGCTCTGCCCGAAATGGACATTAGGCCCTGCATCCCATAGGCGAGTCAGGAACAAATGTTGAAATTCGTTGAAGATAATGTGCATCTCTTTAAATATTCCTAGAAATACATATAGCTAATACGAACCATAGTCTACGTCAAAACCACCCGAGCACCAAAAAGCGAGATGGAAGGCGGAGTTTTACCCCCGTGTTTTCCCCCTCTTAGTTCCATCGAAATGGTCTATTGTACTACTTTTTAGAATTACTTAAGTCCATGATGTTACTTCATAGGTTTTTTATCAGTGAACACTTGCTGGGTAAACACTACCATAACAAAAAATATAAATACGTTGCCGGGAAAAATTGAAAATTCTTGGTGGATCGCTCTGCAACCTCCCGCAGTGGCCATCTCTTCTATTCAGTATCCATCCTTGTAGCAAGCAGTACGGAGAATGTCTATTCAGTTTTTGGAATTGGCAACACTTTTTATGGTCTTCATCATAACCACGCGTATGTCTCCGATTCCAGTTGTTTGGTTGCAGTCATGCCAACCAAAAACTTTGATTAGAAAAAAGCATTTTTTTCTTCAGACCGAGGCTTAGCTAGGATAGCATATTGCTTAAATTAACCAACCCTTCATTGTTTTCATCCCTATGGACCTTAAAGGGATAGTGTGTTACACCCTCTGTTATTATGGTTTGAGAGAAGGTATAAGTTTCATAGAACTGAGTAGTTTTTATCAGAAAACCAAATTTGGATGTTTGAAACATATCTTAATGTACGTCTTCCTTGTCCAAGATGGTCAAGCCTTGGAGGAGAGAGGTGAGATGGAGTAATGTAGAATTGTTTTAGGTCATGTTCGGCAATAAGTCTCCCATACCCCATCTCACCTCTTTCCTCCAAGACTGTTTGAGAGGGGAGGAAGTTTCTGTACCCCTAACTCAATCTTGAAGACCAAAAAACATGTTTTAGTATAGATGTGTTACTGTTCCTTTTAACATCATTCGTGGATGAGCGCGAGCGTATAGCAGCACGTGATGTCGCCTTTCGTCACGCCTTATATTTTCTGATGTCACTCTCTGTGGATTCTGATTAAAAGAGTTGTCGTCCATTCTTTGTCCCCTCGTGCACTGGACAGTGTTTTTCCATATTTCCCCCTTTTTTTCCCTGCGCTTTCTAGATATCCGCGGGTCCTTTACCCTGGGGAGAATATTTTATACCGATATACTCCCAGTGATAATATGGAAGGATCACCCGGTTTCATTTGCTTATCTCACCCTGTACAGCTGGTGCAAGTCGCATATGCCCGACCAACTCGAGAGACTTAACTTAAAATGAGAAAATTAACATTTTCTTACCGTGTTTTGGATCTCGGGATTTTTGTCTGCCTTCTAGGTAAAGCCAAGAAGTGATATCTAGTTTAGGGAGAATATCTATTAGGGAGAAGGTATAAATTCGCCACATTTCCTGCTTTATCTCCAGTCTAAACGTATAGTAGGTCCGGAGTTAATCCCCGCCTCCTCTAAATTACAACCAGCATCATCTCATTGGTTCTTGAAAACTGTGCACGTCAGCGCGACGCGAATGACGAAAATTACAGTCATATTTTCCGACTGAGGAGAGCTAGCGAAATAGCCCGGCCTCTTTTTACGTTCCCCCCCCCTTGTATTTTGAAAGGGGGACTGGGACTATGGCGCGCGAATACTTACGCATCTTATACCTTCTTTATACCCTCTTTGGTAAAGCAGTATCAATCAGTCTGAACTTCTTACTAACATAATCGTATTAAGTAATGTTTGAAAACCGAAGCGGCCTTGACCCGGGTCCAACAATTCTATAGAAGTTTATTTTTTACTTCAAACACATTTCTTTAACCGCGTATACTTTTTACACAGTTTCTCACGATCTAAGATTTATAGTCGAATTCATTTCTTCAAGAACGTTTTCTTATATATAAGTTCCTGCTCTGACCCTTTCTTGAAAGTTTGTTCAGAAAAAAACGAGTTGAATCGCCGCAAAAAAATACTATTGTATTGTCCGAAGTTGAACCCCCTACTTGGACGGACCCCTGACGTAAGAAGAAAAAAAATAGGGTCAGCCATGCAAAGGTCCGGCAGGGGCCGCATAGACCAACCAATTTGAAACCTATTTATCTCTGAATTTTCCATGAATTACCGCAGACTTTGCTTTATGTCCAGCGCGTACGTACAAAGACTAGCTTCCATCAAGTCCTGACCCCGAAAAAAGTTTTAAAAAATGTTTAAAATTGTTACTGCGTACCAGATGGGGAACGTCGCTGGTGTATTTTTATGGGTCTGGGTTGTGGTCTTTTACGGACAAAAAACAGGAACTCTTTGGTTTGGTGGCCAGTTTTTTTTTTTCTTTTTTGGTCAGTTTTTGTAGCTAAAAAGGAAATAACGTTTTCGGATTCGGACATTGAATAAACCGGATTTATTCTTTTGCTTAACGGGATTTAAGGTACTGTTCCAGTGGAATAGGTTAGCTACAGAACCTTATGATGTATCTTTGTTATGTCTTATTTTATAGTTTTGTTATAATTTTAACAACGTCTAAATTGACCTGCAAAAGTCGGAAAATTTAGCGAAGCATCTGTGATCTTATTTAATTCGAATATATCTTGTGATTAGATTGGTTTAATCCTGTTTAGAATGTTTAATTGCGACTCCTCAAATATTTCAAGGGAGATTGAAATGGTTTGACTAAGTTTTAATCGATGTAGTAACATTAAAATCTGTAATAATGCTTACAAACACCTTTGAGTTAATTTTATATAAATTTCCAAAGTTTCAAAACTTAAGCAGCTATGTTTCAATATCTGATTTTTACTGATACTTATTGAACAGCTAGCTGTTCAACGATCAATACAAGGAACGCTCGAGCTAAGTTTTGAATCCGCGGCCATCTTGTAAAATGGCGACTAGCCAGAAAAAGATATCAAAATGTTCAACCTAAATATATAACTTTATATTCCGTACTGTAAATTTTAACCAATAGCAGCTCTGTATCTTCACAACACGGGCAAGACCGGTTCCGGGAACCTTTGAGCTTTTCTGCTATTACCCTTTGGAAATAAATCAAAAATTGTGGAAAAATACTTAAGCCCACCCATCAGCGCGTGCATAATTCAAACATCTGTACCGTTACTTTCCTAAAACGGTTTAGAACTTCCGCAATCCCAATTTATTTTCTAACCCAAAAGTATACAGATAACTAACCCTAAATAGAATTTGAAAGGTTATTCAAAACGACCTCGGAAAAATCCTGTATTCCAAAAACTCGCGCGCGACATGACAGCAACCCCATTTCAAATTTGATTTTTTTTCTTCTCCCCCATCCACTGTTTTTGTCACCATCCCCATTTATCCCAGTACCAAAATATAATACACAATAAAGTACACAACCCCTTTAAAACCCAGTTATTCAATATAGAATTCTCAAAGTGATCCGAACTATCCTTGGCATCATTAAGGGGTAGCACCCTTCCGTCACTTTTCAAAATAACCAATCACCTTCTTTCGTGGGTTTCTTTTTGCCTCTTCCGGTGGTACGAGAGTCCCTCAGATTGGTCCAGGCTAGTCTCCGGATGAAAGGGGAAAAAGATCCTGATCCTCTTGCTCTCTCTCTCTCTCTCTCTCTCTCCGAGAGGGGATGATGCTAGGAGAGAAGAGACGCTGGGAAGAAAAAAATCGCTGTACCATGACTCATTCCGAGAGCTTGGTAATCCCTTCCCAGACGTCAAACGATAAACTCCCACGAAGCTATGGACCGACCAAAGAGGACCTACATCTTTCTCTCTCTCTCACTCTCCTCTTCCCGAGATGAAGAAGCTCTAGCTCGAAGAGTGAAGATGAAGTATTTCAAAAAAATAAACCGGCTCACTTTTCTTCCTATATGTGGGATAACCCTTTTAGCTTCAACTCTTTCTTTCTCTCTCTCGGTCCGAAATAAATCCTCTTACCCAATTCTTTACTGAGCTTCCTTGTACGAAATAATTTGGTTTTTCGAGGGAGGTTCAAGAGAAATACACGACGTACATGCAGTGTTTGTTAGAGGAGACACTAATTTTTATTTATTAATTTTTTTCGATCTGATTATCGCGGTACTAACGACGGAAGAATAGGTATGGTAAATAGCAGACCATATGAAACTGGGACAGGTTTACAGTTAAGGTCCATTCAGACTAGACGAAAATCTTAGGTTCACATCTTACGATGGAGTTGCTTTGCTCGCTTAATTAGACACGTGTCAACGACTACGTATTAAAAGATTCGCGGCGCGTTTAGTTTGAAAACTAGTTTTCAGTTTCGTCGGGCAGCGACTGTTGAGAAACTTGAGATGGCGCCACCTTGTTAGTAACTGCCTTTCTTTAGCCATAGCTCACTCGATCATGCTTTACTGACGCGTGATCGAGTGAGCTACGCTTTAGCAGACGAATATGAAAAGTTTTAGGATTCTTGCTGCGGTATTTTTCAATCATTTTGGATGAGCAGATATTTTAGTATTCAAAGGTCTTGATTCAAAAATCACACCATATACGCGACTCGTTGTACGTCGTCTGCTCTGGCGTCTGAACAGGGAAATGAACGAACCGACGCCACCGTATCGAAATTTACCAGGCGACCGACATCAGGAACGTAGGATTTTACTGGAGTCTGAACATGAATGGACCTTAATGAGACTTATTACTATACGAATCCCCATTAGTTTCTGTAATTTTTTATACTTGGTGAATGAAAATTAGTAAAATTTTAGACATGACAATTAAGAGGATCCTTGATAGGGAAAAGTGTTTATTAGGTTAAAAGTGTAGTATATAGGGGGAAGTATTGGTAATTTTGCATGGTGGAAGCGAATGTTTTCTCCATCTTCGTGACGAGCTATCCATCAAGGTCTGTTCAACCTCCTCCTTTAGGAGACTAACGACGCGTCCGTGCCGCTTACGGGAAAACTGACTCACGCCGTGGCATCGCGCGCTATAGCCCGCGCGCCGGAATCAACGGGGTCAAAAACGAAAGGCTAGACGCTGACCATACACTATTCTATCTCTAAAAATCCCCAACCTTCTTCCCCGGGCCCCAAAAAGTATAACTTGCACACACCAAAAAGCTTCGAGACCCTAGGATTATGTATCGTACCAGAAGATACGCAAACTGACGTGAAGAAAATTGAAAATTAAAAATTCCTTCTTGACTTAGTGGTAATCAACGCCCAGTCGAAACCGCTTTAGCTAGAAGGCTCGAAATTTTAAGGGACGTTACTCTTAAGTAGTAGGCAAGTTTTAAGAAAGATTTTATAAATCCGTCGCCATCTTGAATGAAATGGCGGCCATAAATATAAAGAAACCTTTAAGGAATAACTTTGATTTCGCGTTTCAACCGATTTAAGTGATATTTTGTTCACTCTAGGAGAAGCCAACTTGACCAAGGTACACTGGTTCAATATATATCCTGAACCTTTGGGGTTTGATTTAAAATGGCGGTTGGAAAGGTAATAATACCGTGGGTCCCTTTGCTGCTAGTTTAATTGAATTATTTATCGAGATTCAAGTCAGCACCTTTGGCCAGACCAAACCATAAAATCGCTTCAATTCGTTTCAAAAACATTTGGGCCCACAGATAAGGGGTCAATAAAATGTACATCAAGTTATAGGGATCTAATTTTAGTGTATACAGTAGTGTCGCAAAAAGCCCTTCATCTTTCCGTATCGCTTGGCTCGTGCCGGTAATCCTGGCGGGTCCGGGATTACATTAAAGCGCGGGAAAAGAGAAAAACGTTAGGCCTAACTGTAACCCTTTTTCTACATGG
>JAEQBA010001336.1:47664-77358 GCA_019434445.1 Phalangium opilio
TAGGATAATTGCAGGTACTTTTCAGATATTTTTAGGATAATTGCAGGAGCATTTCATATACTTTGTTAGGATAATTGCAGGCGCTTTTCATATACTTTGTAGGATAATTGCAGGCGCTTTTCATATACTTTGTAGGAAAATGCAGGCGCTTTTCATATACTTTTCAGGATCATTGCAGGCGCGTTTCAGATACTTTTTAGGATCATTGCAGGCGTATTTCGGATACTTTGTAGGATAATTACAGGTGTGTTTCAGATACTTTGTATGATCATTGCAGCCGCGTTTCAGATACTTCGCAGGATCATTGCAGGTGCATTTCAGATACTCTGTAAAATAATTGCAGGCGCGTTTCAGATTCTTTGCAGGATCACTGCAGGCTCTTTCATATACTTTGTAGGATAATTGCAGGTGCGTTTCAGATACTTTGTAGGATCATTGCAGCCGCGTTTCAGATACTTCGCAGGATCATTGCAGGAGCATTTCAGATACTCTGTAGGATAATTGCAGGTGCGTTTCAGATACTTTGCAGGGTCATTGCAGCCGCGTTTCAGATTCTTTGTAGGATCATTGCAGGTGCGATTTAGATACTTTGTGGAATAATATCAGATGCGTTTCAGATACTTCGCAGGATCATTGCAGGTGCATTTCAGATACTTCGCAGGATCATTGCAGGTGCATTTCAGATACTTTGTAGGATAATTGCAGGTGCATTTCAGATTCTTTGCAGGATCATTGCAGGCGCGTTTCAGATGCTTTGCAGGGTCATTGTGGGTTTTCCTATCAATTATTGTGAATCAGTCGCCTTATATACCCTAAATTTCCAAAAATTTTAAAGAGGCTTACGCTTGAGTTCAAACGTCAACAATAGCTATGTTTAAAATTATTTTAGGAATAAAGTTCCTTAAAACAATTTAACTAGAATTAAGGTAAATTAATGACGATTAAATTAATAAATATCAATTATATTTTTTTAATATTTAAAAATAGCCTCTAAATTGCGTCTCCACTTGGAGAGGTTTATTTTGGATTCCCAACTTGTACTCATCCCTTACAAAAATATTAAGCTGTAATTTATCTGAATACACGCTTTTCTGACTTGCTAAATTAACATCTGAGATGGTCCAACTGTTTAGGTACATGTACAAGTTCTTACCACATCTAGCTAAAAAGGTCTTTTCGTCTATCTAACATCCACAACATACAAACTCACAGAACATAATGGAAAAAGTCTTTAAAACTTGCAGCTAAAACCGATTACATCTGAAGGGAAGGGTCCCGACAGGCTTGTTTTACGTCTATTCGCAACCAGGAAAACTGCTGTAGACTTATAAAATAGCGCTAAAGTACTTTGGTTAGCAATTTCCTTCACATTTCGAGCGCCATGGTGATAGTAGATCTTGTCTTAATCGGTGAATTTGGACTGCAAAACCGAGTGTATTCAATTCTCGAGTCATTCTCGAACTAGCTCTCAGTAAGTCTCTAGCATTACGAAGTATAGGCAGTGTCATACTTATTGAAATATATCTGATAAACTTTTGATAACTGTATATACAATACTGGCCCTTTTATGACCAAAAATGTTTCAATTTTCTATCTTTTATGGTGGTTTAAAATATTTAGGATCGAGACGTGACAGTATTAGATCAAAAGATCTTATTGAGATGAATGAGTAAAGCTTTTTTAAGATGCCTTTTTAGGCCTAACCAATTGTTTATTCAAAGTTTAGGAAAATAAAAGCAGTAATATTAATGCCTAACAGAAGCAGATAAAAATTTATGGAGCGCTCGAAGATGACTTCCCGTACAAAAATTTTAAGCTGTAATTCATCTGCATACGCGCTTTTTTATCGCTACCACGCTGTAACCATTAAGGCTACATTTCTGCAGCTCAAGAAACGGGAAAATTTCACAGCAATTCTAGAACTGCAAATTGACTGCCGTTTCTACATTTCTGTTTGTTAACTGTTAATTGTCTAGACTGGCAGAAATATGCAGCGCAATTCTGCAAACGCTATGCAAAGGTAGAAATACCAGCTGTTAGTTTAAAACTGTAATTTGACCGTTTTTATAGATATGTTACAGGTCTGTAAAAGTGATGGAAAAGTAGAAATCCAGCTGCTAATTTAGAACTGTAATTTGACCGTTTTAATAGACATGTTACAGGTCTGCAAAAGTGATAGAAAAGTAGAAATACAGCTGCTAATTTAAAACTGCAATTTGACCACATTTATAGACATGTTACAGGTCTGCAAAAGTGATGGAAAAGTAGAAATGCAACTGCTAATTTAGAACTGTAATTTGACCATTTTTATAGACATGTTACAGGTCTGCAAAAGTGATAGAAAAGTAGAAATCCAGCTGCTAATTTAAAACTGCAATTCTACCACATTTATAGACATGTTACAGATCTGCAAAAGTGATGGAAAAGTAGAAATGCAGCTGCCAATTTAGAACTGGAATTTGACCATTTTATAGACATATTACAGGTCTGCAAAAGTGATAGAAAAGTAGAAATCCAGCTGCTAATTTAAAACTGCAATTTGACCACATTTATAGGCATGATACAGGTCTGAAAGAGTGATTGAAAAGTAGAAATCTAGCTGCTAATTTAAAACTGCAATTTGACTACATTTAAAGACATGTTACAGGTCTGCAAAAGTGATGGAACAGTAGAAATACAGCTGCCAATTTAAAACTTTAATTTGACCTAAATTGACCATTTTTATAGACATGTTACAGGTCTGCAAACGTGATGGAAAAGTAGAAATTCAGCTACCAACTTAAAACTGTAATTTAACCACATTTAGAGAGATATATTGCAGGTATTCAAAAGTAGGAAACTCTACTTTTAAATTCCTGCAATATGTCTACAAATGTGGAATAGTTACAGTTTTACATAGGCAGCTGGATTTCTACTTTTCCATCACTTTTTCAGACTTGTAACATGTCTATAAATATGGTCAAATTACAGTTTTAAACTAGCATCTGGTATTTCTACTTTTCTATCACTTTTGCACACCTGTAACATGTCTATAAAAATGGCCAAATTACAGTTTTAAATTGGCAGCTGGATTTCTGCTTTTCCATCACTTTTGTAGACCTGTTACATGTCTATAAATTTGGTCAAATTACAGTTTTAAATTGGCAGCTGGATTTCTGCTTTTCCATCACTTTTGTAGACCTGTTACATGTCTATAAATGTGGTCAAATTGCAGTTTTAAATCGGCAGCTGAATATCTACTTTTCCATAAGTTTTGCAGACCTGCAACATGTCTATAAATGAGGTAAAATTACAGTTTTAAATTGGCAGCTGGATTTCTACTTTTCCATCACTTTTTCAGACTTGTAACATGTCTATAAATATGGTCAAAATACAGTTTTAAATTGGCAGCTGGATTTCTACTTTTCCATCACTTTTTCAGACTTGTAACATGTCTATACATGTAGTCAAACTACAGTTTTAAACTAGCATCTGGTATTTCTACTTTTCTATCACTTTTGCACACCTGTAACATGTCTATAAAAATGGCCAAATTACAGTTTTAAATTGGCAGCTGGATTTCTGCTTTTCCATCACTTTTGTAGACCTGTTACATGTCTATAAATTTGGTCAAATTACAGTTTTAAATTGGCAGCTGGATTTCTGCTTTTCCATCACTTTTGTAGACCTGTTACATGTCTAAAAATGTGGTCAAATTGCAGTTTTAAATTGGCAGCTGAATATCTACTTTTCCATAAGTTTTGCAGACCTGTAACATGTCTATAAATGAGGTAAAATTACAGTTTTAAATTGGCATCTGGATTTCTACTTTTCCATCACATTTGCAGGCCTGTAACATGTCTATAAATGTGGTCAAGTTGCAGTTTTAAACTAGCAGCTGGTATTTCTACATTTTCGTCACTTTTGCAAACCTGTAACATGTCAATAAATATAGTCAAATTGCAGTTTTAAATTGGCAGCTGGATTTCTACTTTTCCATCACTTTTGCAGATCTGTAACATGTCTATAACTGTGGTCAAATTACAGTTTTAAACTAGCAGCTGTTATTTCTACTTTTGCATCGCGTTTGCAGAATCGCGCTGCATATTTCTGCCAGTACAGACAATTAACAGATAATAAACAGAAAATGTAGAAACGGCAGACAATTTGCAGTTCTGGAATTGTTGTTAAATTTTCGCGTTTTTCGACCTGCAGAAAATGTAGTCTTAATGTATACCTATTACAGCGTGATAGCGATAAAAATGCGCGTATGCAGATGAATTACAGCCTAAAATTTTTGTACGGGAAAGGCCATCGCAGCTGATTTCCGACATGTTTCAACACGTCTAACATTGTTTGACAGTGAACAATAGGTGATATAAGATAGACGTACGATGACTTGACAGGGTGTCAAATAGTCGTATAACAAAGCAACGAATTTGCAATAGATTTTATAATTCAACAAAAGGAATAATTAAAACAAAAGAGTTGGTGCGACATTCCACTAGGTGGGGACTTCTTCAACAATGACATTGAGAAAATGTTAGGAAAGAATTTCTTCAATCAATCAAATAGTGACAGTTCTATTTAAGGAATGTTGAGAATAGTAGATAAATAGGTCAAGTTTACTATTGTGTAATTTATTTACTCCTCAACTGTCAGGTACACAAAGCTTGTCAGGAATTCGTCGGATCTTGGAGATTTAAAAACTGCTCATTGTGCTATTTATCTTATTGGTCTTGAGAGTGCTGGAATTCCTTAATCCCTAGTTTGAAAAACGCACCTAAAAATACGCTTATAATCGAAGAAGGGGAGAGGGTTCATCAACAATGACCTTAGGTCTTTGAAGATGTTAGAAAAATATTTCGTCAATCAAATATTGACAGGTCTGGAATTTGGGTCATAGTAGATAAATAGGTCAAGTTTACTATTGTGTTATTTACTTACTCGTCAGCTGTTATGGAGGCAAGTACACAAAGGTTGTCAAGAATTCGTCGGATCTTGGAGGTTAACCCTCAAAAACTACTTATTGTATTCTTTATATTACTGATTTTGGGAATGTTAGAATTTCTTAATCTATGGTTTCAGAACTTTGACATAAAAATACGCCTACAATCTAACAACGGAACAGTCAAGGACAATAGATATTTCGCGGTAGCTACGTAGGAAATTTAGTATAAAAACCGTGGAACACGACAGAGGAGTGTATCATAATTCGAGAAGACCTTAAACGTGCAACATGGAAAATCAAGAAGCTATTAAGAGGAAGATTGGCGTAACTAACGAACGAAAAATCAACGGTAGATTCCACATTTCTAGAGAGATGTTCCTGACAACGGGATTCGTGAACGGCACCCTCGATCCCGAGATTCGCTTATGTAGGAAGCAGTCGGTAAAAAGTTTCGCCATTTCAACAAGTACATGGGAGAAGTTGATCCCGCGTTTACCCGTATTAGCAGGATGGACGGCGGGCCACGAAACCAATAACTTTGAAATCGTTTTGATCGATAACGCAAATGAAAAAACAACTGTTGTGGCGTATCATAATACGTGTCATATTAAAGATTTACTAAATGACGATTCCATTGTTTTGGACAGTCTGGAAACAGCGGCATTGAACCGAGTTTCGAATGCCGTTAAGGAGCATCTTACTAAGTTAAGTAACCATGAAATTGTATTCACGCACATGGCTGATATTATTATAGAATTTTATAATGATATTTATGATAATTTATATGGCGATCACGATCGTATACCGTGTTTAGATGGGCAGCCCGAAAAATTCGACGCAGTTGTGGGTTACTTCACCAATTTCGTAACATCGTACCAAGTGGTAATGAAATTTAATAATGTAATTGAAGAAGAAAATCTTCAAAGTAATTTTTATAATTATAATGTATTCTCGGTAATTTCGGGTCAAATAACTTATTTAAAAGAGAGAATGCACATGTTAACGCATTTTTAAATTTTTATCTATTTGATAATTTGTATTTTTTCATTGATGTTTCAAAATAAATTGAATTTAAAACTGAAAAACTGTTCCATTTTATATAAGTAATACTACACAGAAATGATATAAATTTTTAAATTTTAAGCCTACGAAATATAAAAGTAGATATAACTAAAGTGTAGGAAAAACTTTTAAACTTGTCGAAGTTTTTTGATAGGAACTTATTTTAAATAAAAAGAAGTAAATAAAGTACAAAAACAATTTATTTAAAATTCATAAAAAATATTTACAAATTTTTTTTTACTCCCTCCCCCCTCCCTCCACTCAACCGGCTGCGAGGGTTTGCACGAGTGTACGGACCCCCTCGAACATTAAATCGTCCCGTCCCTCGTACACTCGTGCATGGCCAGCGGGGACTTCAAGAAAACGTACCCAGCGGTACGTCAACAGCTGCGCGAGCTCCTGCGTGACTCTGTTGGGAGAGAGAAAGAGAAGGGTTAATAAATAAAAGTCTTGGATAACAACAAATAATAAAAAAAATTAACTCACCGGAACCCGCGACAGTTGAAGGCCAGGAGGCTAAAAGAGAAAAAATTAAAATTTAGATAAACGAAACATTAAATAATGCATGAAAACTTACTCGTGGGGTATAAAAACGCAGTTGTTATACACGACCTGCCTTACTTGATTAAGCAGGTCGTGCATAAAATCGTCATCCTCCACGACCTCGGCTAGTCCCGCCAGGTAGTTTATTATTTGATGAACTAAGCTGTAAATAAATAAAAATTATAATACCGTAGTGTAACGTAAAACAAAAGGTACACTTACAAGTCCCCGTTGACAGTCGTCCTCTCCCGGCCTGGGCATAGCTTGCCACGGATAATATATGGCCGGGAGAGGTTGATATTCGGGTTGAGGTTCGGGGGAGGGGGTGCATGGTGGTGGTGGGCTCGGTGGCGGAGACGGATTCCGGGGCCTTGGCCCTACCACGCAGAGTGGTCTCCGAGGTGGTGGCGAGGGGGCTAGCTCTATGGACTCGGGGGTCCCAGAGCGGGAAGAATCCGCCGAGTCCGAAAACTCGACGGGGGAATAAGGGGTATCAACCCCATGGACGTAGCTATAGAGAGAGATTTTCTAAGTCTTAAATAAAACTAAGTTTTAAAAAAAAAGTATTTCTTACCATGTTGCGGAAAGGTCTATCGCTTGGTTTTGGTTGTTCATGTTGGTGGTGGTCCGAGAGAAAGTGGTAACTTTGAGGCCTCAACTTCTTCATTTTATACTTTTTACTAGGGTCAAGGCGTGTTCGTGAACAAACAAGTGACTTCGAGGTATTTAGCATGTACGAGGGTAGAAAATTTTCGCGGGCAAAATTATCAGAAACCTTGCCATTCGACAATAGTTTCTCAGGTGAATTTTTTTTTTGGGGACATTTAGAGAAACCCCTTTAGCGTTTCTTGGATTGACCGTACAAGGGTCTTTGGTTTAACCGTATTTACCATCTCAAATAGCGACAGTCCATGTTAAAAGCTTCGCCCCTATAGTGAAAGGGTGGATGATGGCCTTACTTTTCAAAATTATTTCTACGCGTTCACGGTGGCCTACCCGCGCCGCGCGCCTCGCTTCCCCCTCCCCCGCGTGTCGTTTGGGCCCCCCACCCCTACCCCCGCGTTTGGGGTTCGCGACCCTGGGGGGTGCACGCGCGCGTTCGTGTATAAATTGAATACGTTTAAGTACGAATGATAGTTACAAATAAATTTCATTCGAGTATTAGCCATGATACCGTTCACTACACCTGGAAATTTGATTATTTTCGGTCCTTCGGGATCTGGTAAAACAGTTTTATGTAAACGAATAATTGAAAATAAGGACAAAATGTTTGAACCTAAAGTCGATTTAGTTGTTTGGCATTATAGTATATATCAGCCTTGCTACGATAAATTGAAAGAAATGGGCGTAATTATGCTTCAAGGTTTACCCGACGTTACTATAAACGATGGCTCTAAAACAATACTAATCGTCTTAGACGATCTCATGTTGGAAAATAAAAATAATATTTTATCAGAAATATTTACTAAGCAATCGCACCATAGGAAATTATTCGTCATCACCCTTTTACAAAACATATTTGAAAAAAACTTGAGAACAGCCTCTTTAAACGCGCATTACATGTTTCTTATGAAAACTGTGAGAGATCTTATGCAATTAGTGGCTCTCTCTAAACAATTGGCTCCCAACAACTCTAAATTTATTGTAGAATGTTATCTGGATGCGACAGAAAAACCTTACGGGTATTTACTTTGCGATTTAACCCAGAAATGTCTTTCCGATTTAAGGTTTAGAACAAATATTTTACCGGGAGAACGAATAGTCATCTACACTCCCAAGAAGAAAACGATATAATTAAATTGGAAATTTGAAAAAAGCGGGGAATATTTTAGATCTAAATTTTACGCTCTATCGAATGGTGTGCTTGATTTTGCTCTAAAATGATTTTTGACCTCATACCGAAATCCTACCGACTTCTCAAATAATATTTTATAAACCATTTAACAATGTTAGGCCTTTTCCAAAATATAAATGTTTAGCATCATTGACTTATCAAATAATATGCCTTTTCCAAAACATTACTGTTATGTTAGGTTAGTAGTATTTTACAAATCATTTAACAATGATACGCCTTTTCCTAAACGTTACTGTTATGTTAGGTTAGGTTTGGTTAGGCTAGTAATATTTTATAAATCATTTAACAATGTTACGTCTTGTTATAATTATTTGGGGGGATTTTGTCCTGTTATAATGATTTGGGGGGATTTTGTCTTGTTATATTGATTTGGGGGGATTTTGTCTTGTTATAATGATTTGGGGGGATTTTGTCCTACATTGGGGGGATTTTGTCCGTTACTTATGATTTGGGGGGATTTTGGCTGGGGGGATTTTGGTATACAATCCTATCTAGGTACCCAGCCTTCACGGGTTACAATCGCTATTGTAAAACACACCTCTTACAATGGAACGTTGGATAGTAACCCCTTTGACTTTGGACATTGGAATGTCAATCATCTAGCAGCATTCATCAATTCTGAACAATACCCCTCGAAAGCCTTAAAACCCCACTACAGTAAAAAGCAATTTGTCCGAAGCTACTACACTTTATTTTCGGGGTCAAACAGTCACTACAACGACAAGGGGAACAATATCTCTATGGATGACTTTGCCTCGGGCTACGCCATATACTGTTTAGACCTGACACCTGACGGTAGCGCGAGTCATTCCGATCATTGGAGTCCTACGAAGCAGGGACAGTTAAGATTAGAATTGGGTTTTGAAAAACCCACGCCCACTACACTAAGCTGCATCGTACTATCCGAATTCCAGGCTTTGTTACAAATAGATAAAAATAGAAACGTGTCAATCGTTTGTTAAGAGATATAATGAATGCCGAACAGATAACACGATTTCTAAGATTCACGCCGCATTTCATGTGGGTTTATCCAAGTGATTTATTACCGAAAGAAATTGACAAGTTTCTGTTGTTGTTTGACGCAAGAACGACTCTGGGTTTAACTGGTTATAAACTCTTTATTAATTTAAGTAAAACATTTTAGTTAATATCCGGGAACGCTACTGACAACTGATATCTGAGAACAGATAACTGGGAACTGAACAACTGTGAACTGACGACTAAGAACTGATAAACGTTATCGGAATGTTATCCGGTTATATAGTTAAGGCATCGCGATAAAAAATAAAGATTACAAGAATGACCGCGATGCATAAAAAAACACAAGTACAGAAAATATAATCTGGATATAGATAAAAAACAACCGGTATTATCTCTAATTTACAACAGTCCCTCTTAATATCGGTGGTTCCAATCTTCTATCCAGGGGGTGGTCATTTGATTATTTCCAGTCCAAGGGCTTTGACGCAGAGGAGATGCTTCGGACGGAACAGGCTCTTCGTACAGATGTCAGCTGGCATTTCCTCTGTTGGTAGATACCGCAAGGCTATATGTCCCTGGTCGTAGGTGTCTCGAATGAAGTGGTGCCGGATATCAATGTGCTTCGTTCTGGCATGGAAAACAGGATTCTGAACGAGTTTCTGGGCACCCTGGTTGTCGTTGTACAGCTCGATCGCCGGAACTGATACTCCAAGTTCGTTGAGAAGTCCTTTGAGATATATGGCTTCTTTGGTTGCGTCGGACATCGCCATATATTCTGCTTCTGTACTGGACAAGGCAACAGTTCGCTGTTTCCGGGCTTCCCAGGATACTGCAGCGCCGGCTAGTTTGAAGACATATCCAGTATATGACTTCCTATCTTTCGGACAGCCTCCATAGTCTGCATCAACGAAACCTTGGTTTGGCAATCCGGTCTTCCGATAAAGCAACCCATGATGAAGAGTTCCCTTCAGGTATCTCAGAACTCTTTTCCCGGCAATCCAATGAGTTTCGTCATAACTTGTGTTGAACTGGCTCAACGCGCTGACTGAATACGCCATATCCGGTCGTGATGACACTACCAGGTACATGAGAGAGCCGACCAGAGATTGATACGGGATACGACTGATCTCTTCGGCTACTGGGTGTTCTGGACTTTGCAACTTGTTGTTGGCATCCATTGGAGTCGCTATTGCTTTGGAGTCTTGCATGTTGAAACGTTCCAGGACCGTTTCTGCATATTTCGCTTGGGAGATCCGGATGGTATTTTGTTTTAGATCTTGGTGAAATTCCATTCCGAGACAGTGATGGATTGGCCCCAGGTCCTTCATATCGAATTTTCTCCCAAGTTCAATCTTTACTTCAGTCATCCAATCCGGGTTGTTGCTTGCAAGGATCAGATCGTCGACATAGACTCCAATGATCATAATATCTTCCGCGACTCTTAAAACGTATAAGCAGGGGTCGCTCTTCAATGCTGTCATTCCAATTTCCGAAAGTCTTTGATGTAACTTCTTGTACCATTGGCGGCCTGATTGTTTTAAGCCGTAGAGGGATTTCTTGATGCGACAGACTTTATGTCCCTCTTCTTCCAGGTCGCTGGTCCATTTCTTTGCTCTGGCAACGATTGACTTGTCGAACCGGGTTGACTTGATGATTTCTTCGAGAGATTCTGTTAATCCTTCCGGGACGACCATATATATTTCTTCCTCGAGTTCGCCATTAAGATAGGCCGTGACGACATCCATTTGGTGGACTTCCAAACCGATTTCCACAGCAAGGGCCATAAGCAGTCTTATTGAGCTGGATCTAATGACGGGTGCGAACGTCTCTTGGTAGTCGATCCCTGGTCTCTGGGCAAAACCTTTCGCTACGAGCCTGGCTTTCCTTTTCTCTACTTCTCCGCTGGGTAAGTACTTCGTTCGGAAGACTAAACGATTTCCAAGGACCTTCTGGTTTTCCGGACAGTCAACGATGTCCCAGGTTTCGCACTTGATAAGCGAAACGAACTCTTCCGTTACTGCTTTCCTCCAGTCGTTTGCGTACGGAGAAGCCAGGGCTTGCTTCATGGACAAAGGTTCTGACAAGATGGCTAGGTTTGCTGACTCATCGGACAGGGTTTCTTGCTCGTCAGTAGCCTCTTCATTAGACTCTTCTGAGACGCTCGGAATCATGTTGAATGATTTCTTCGGTCGTCCGGGTACTCCAGTTCTTATTTTCTTCGGTCTTCCGGGACCTTTCTTCAGAACGAGGGTTTCTGAGGGTTCTTCGAAGACGTCCTCGTTTTCCTGGGCATTAGGTTCTTCCGGGGTTTCATCTTTGAACTCCTTTTTGACTTCTTTGAATTCTTCTCTTCCTGGCGGTTTTACAGCGTGTGTAGTGGCCGGGATTTCGATTTCGCCTTTAGCTTTGCCTCCGTATTTCAGGTTTACTTCTGGAGTGACGAAATCATCATATCCGCCTTGTTTATTAAATTCTCCCAGGAACTTGACATTTCGACTTCGGTAAATTTGCTTCTCGGACGGAACCCAGAGTCGATAGGCCTTCGAGACTTGAGAATAGCCGATGAAAACGCATTCTTTGCTCCTGGCTGCAAACTTCCCCTTCCTTTTATCTTCGTCCAACAGCAAAGCTTTGTCGCCGAAAATCTTCAAATGTTGCAGGGATGGCTTCTTTCCGGTCCATCTGGTAAATGGTACTTCTCCATTTATGCTCCGGGAAGGACAACGGTTTCGAATGTAGTTAGCCGTGGCCATCGCTTCTGCCCAGAATGATGGTGGAAGTTGCGCTTGTATCATCATACATCGGGCCATATCTAGGAGTGTTCTGTTCTTTCTTTCGGCAATGCCATTCTGTTCCGGGGTGTATGGTACGGTGAGCCTTCTTTTTATCCCAGAGTCTTTCAGGAATCTGTCGAATTCATTGTTGCAGTATTCGGTTCCGTTGTCGGACTGCAAGGTCTTGATTTTTCTCCCGGTTTCCACTTCAGCTCGTTGCTTGAATTCTTTGAAGGCTTTCAACACTTCGTTCTTGTGTTTTAAAAAGCTGACTTCACTCCACCGGGAATAATCATCAGTGAAAACGACGATGTACTTGGCTCCACTCATCGACGTTACTCTCATCGGGCCGCATACGTCAGAGTGTACTATTTCCAGGACATGCGAGGTGCGGCTATCCTCAGGTTTCGGGAACGGCTCCTTCGATTGCTTTCCTTTGATACAGATTTTGCAGATTCCCAGACTCTCATCTTTTTCAATGTTGAGTCCCGTAGCCAAATTCTTCCGGGCCATTTCCTTTAAACTTCTCTCGTTCAAGTGACCGAGTAGGAAGTGCCAGTTTTCCAGGTTGCTTCTAGGCTTTATTTCCGCTTGCACTGAATGGACCGTTTCTTCAGCCTTTCTCAGGAAATAAAGGTCTCCAACTCTGTCAGCAACTGCAATCACTTCCCCGGTTGCCGTCTTAATCCAGGCCTGCGACTTCTTGAATGTGACCTCACGTCCTTTGTCTGTCATCTTGGCAATGGATAGGAGATTTGTTCTTAAATCCGGGACATGAAGGGCTCGTTCCAGGCGAAGAATTCGATTGCCGCTGCCATTCGTTGCGGGTACTTTTACTTCGCCAACACCTCGTATCTTCGTTGACTCAGCAGTGGCCAGGTTTAAAGATTTCTTGGTCTCTTCGTAAACATTGAAGCAGTCTCTGCTGGAAGTCATATGCGAGGTGGCTCCGCTGTCCAGGCACCAGGAATCGTGATAAGCCTTCAGGTGCAATGCGAATTCTTCCTCGGCCAAATTTTCTGCCAGTACATGATGGGCGTTTTCTTTCTTTCTGGTTCTTATGCCTGAACCATGGTTTCTGTCGGGGCAATCGGCTACCTTGTGGCCGGGTTTCCTGCATCCATGACACTTGTACTTGAAGGTCGTGCTTCCTCGTCCACGTGAACCTCTTCCTCTACCCCTACTGCCCATCATCGCATTCTGCACGGGTTCGTCTTCTTTAGATTGCTTGGCGTCCGATTCCTCCAGGATCTTTATTTTCAAGGCTTCTGGATCAGGTAACGTATCCCTGGACTCTATTGCGCACCGGAAGTTCTCGTACGATTCTGGTAGACTGTATAACAACATAATGGCCAGGAGGTCGTCGTTTACAGCTACTCCCATGTCAGCCAACTTGTCTACTGCGTCGAAGAATTCTCGGACGTGGTCCCGAACATCTTCTCCCTCTTTCATTTTCTTGAGGGTCAGTTTCTTCAGCAGCGTCGCTTTCCGGGCAGGTCCACTGGACTGGTAGATGGATTCGAGCTTCTTCCATAGTTCCCGTGAGGTGGTGCAATTCTTTACTTGCTTCAACTCCGACGGACTGATCGACAAGATTAGGTCCGCTCTTGCCTTCCGATCATTACTGTCCCAGGTAGCGACCGCCTGGGCGTTTCCTTCCGTTCCCCGCACCGGAGTTGGCCTCGTTGAAGTTCCATCTACGTACTCCCAGAGGTCGTTCTTTTGAAGCAGGGCTTCCACTTGCATTTTCCAGGTATCATAATTATCCTTAGTTAACGTCTCGATTCGTCCCAGGTGATTTCCGGCCATTCTCCGTTTGACTCCGCACCTTAAAGGATAATCTTCCCGGCGTTGAACTTCTTATGACTTCTAAACCTCTGCGCAGTGGAAGCATGCTGGGCCCATAACCTGTTGTTGTTTGACGCAAGAACGACTCTGGGTTTAACTGGTTATAAACTCTTTATTAATTTAAGTAAAACATTTTAGTTAATATCCGGGAACGCTACTGACAACTGATATCTGAGAACAGATAACTGGGAACTGAACAACTGTGAACTGACGACTAAGAACTGATAAACCTTATCGGAATGTTATCCGGTTATATAGTTAAGGCATCGCGATAAAAAATAAAGATTACAAGAATGACCGCGATGCATAAAAAAACACAAGTACAGAAAATATAATCTGGATATAGATAAAAAACAACCGGTATTATCTCTAATTTACAACAGTTTCCTTCGTCCATTATAATAAATTTAGACAATCACTATAATGACGGATCTCACTGGGTTAGTGTCTACTTTGATGGCAATAGACGTGGTTATTATTTTGACTCACTGGCTTTAGGGAACTTTCTCCCCTCGATTAAAGAATTTGTTAAAAGAAATTCTAGAAAATGGTCGTTTAACAAAAGAAGACTACAAAACTTGTCAGGTTCGACATGCGGACTATACTGTATTGCTTATATAATACAAATAACAAAAAGAAAGAGCCACAAATCATTCATGAAGCAGTTTGGACGAGATGGTTTGAAAAATGACATCATTGTTACAAACATGTTGAAACGCGCCCGTAAAGAATAACTTAATCCTTTTGTTAAAAAATACTCTTTGTAATTTCTTTTGTATCTTTAAAAAATAAATGTGGCACCTTTTTTAATACTGTGTTCTTTTATTTCATATATTAAGGAATGTGGGGGGGGTAGGAATGTGAGAGGGGAGGTAAACAGGCGGGAAATGTTTGGCAGATGTATAAGTTGGATATTCCCATAATCATTTTCATTCCTCATCATGAACTCGGAGCTGCAGAGATATCGTACTTTTTACTCCTGGCCTCAAGACGGAAACTATATAAAAACTTTAAGCAGAGCAGGATTTTATTCCCTACATACCGACGATCTAGTATAGTGCTTCGAATGCGATGGAATATTATTAGCATGGAAACCCGATGATAATCCCTACGAAGAACATTTAAAACATTTCCCCAAATGCAACTTTATTAGAGGACGCCCGACAAAAAATATACCCTTCAGTTTTGATGAAACAGAAACATACACCAAAAATATAAATAACGACATTAAAACCGAGGAAGAAACACCAGAAAAACCCATGGAAAACACCGAAGAACTTTATCATACCTTTAAAGTTAAAACTAAAGATCTCGAAAGACTAGTCCTAGAACTCTACGTTAGAAAACAACTTAACGCTTTGTATATCAAAGAACAACTTAGTGCCTTGCGTAAGATTTAAAAATAATATTAAAATTTATCTTCTTCCTTACGAAGATCGAAGAAATTATTTTAGAATAAATCAAATACATTTTAAAATGAAAATTGAAAATGTATCTTTAATATTAAAACCTATACTTTTAAAGAAAATAAATAACTTTTCACTTTATATTATGGTCTTCATTTATAAGCCTACAAATCGAAAACTTATCTTTAATATTAGAACTTTTAAAGAAAATAATCTTTTACTTTATATTATGGTCTTTATAAATTTATTCCTAGCTTTAAGCTTACAAAAAAAGAGAGAAAACGTAAAAACTAGGCTCCCCCGCCTTAACAGTGGCCGCCATCTTTGTAGCCCATACTGGCGTTCTACTCTCTCTCATTTCACTCCTGATAAGAAAAGGAAGTGTGATCTGGCAGTTATTCAACTAATTAATGACTATGCAGATGGCAAATATTAATTGAAATTGGATGGTTTAAATAATATATATGTTCATTTAGTTTAAAAATAGCCGCAATAAAGTATGTTCGAAAAAGCCTCGCTATTTTAATCAACATCATGGAGGACATTCGAACTTTGAACTCCAGCAAGTTCCACTACAAAGGGACGGCACCTTCATCGCATTGAAATATCTTGTAAATAAAAATCGGTTTTCTGCTGCTTCGTTTGAGAAGTTCCTTGCCACAGACTCGGAGAGGGCGGTTGATTTTCAAACGCGTTGGAGTGATTCGTCAGGTTTTCATTTTCATATCCTCCGAGCTGAGCGAGCTTTTTAAAAGTAAAACCCGCTCGTTAAACTATGCTGAAGGTGAGAGACGAGAGATTTTTCATACGCTTTATTTGAACGGAACGCTATTGGTGGAGAGAATAAAGACTAAAAGGAAAGCACTATATCAGTGACTAAGCTCGCGAGTCGTAGTAGCTCGATGCCTGTCAGCTCGGCTCGGCTCGGTCATAAAAAAGCTCGCTCGTTAATTAATCGAGCCGCGAAAGTGGCGGCTCGGCTCGGCTCGCTCGTCACGTGCCCGAGCTGGCTCGAGCTCGTGAACAGTCCTACCTCTGACATCAAGGTTTTCGTTTCTGTCCACGTATTCACAAAAACCGTCCGGGCAATAGATGCTTCTATAAATTTTCTATCAAAGTTTCAAGTAGGAGTAACGATCTTATGCGAGGGCAGGAGATGCAGCTTCGCGGCAGAATAGACAACTTATTTATTTTTGTGCTTTTGAAGAACGCGTTGCCTGCTACTCATTCTGGTGAGGAATATTGAAGAAAAATTTGAAATATGTAAACTTCAAGCACAGACTTAAGTCCTGCAATCGTGTTAGGGGAAATACCTGTTGCATTCCTGAGTGCAATAGCTACACATTTTAAAATTAAAATAAGTTTTCATCGGTCTCCCAAAGAAGAACCCGTTAAAAACTGGATTTTTGGCATGGCGCGACCGATTTTTCTCTCGTGTCGGGGGGGGGGGGGGAGAACACGAAGAGAGAAATTTATTGAAAGAGCTATTGAACCGTTCACTTAGGCAAGTCAATATTTCTTCTTAACATCAATTTTGCTCCAATTTTAATGTTTTCTTCTAGCCCCGCTGTCATGGAAGCATCATCTTGATATTTTTTATACATTCACGTGCCCTTTTTGACAGATACTTGGAGCAATCTATGCTGTCTACAGCCGCAAGTTTTATTTCAGGGTGAGTAATAGATTTGTTGGCACTGTTTAATTGTTAGATGAATTGAAAGATCGGGCATACGCATAAAACCTAACGAACGTCTCTTATAAACCGTCCGAATGCTTAGCTGTGAGATCTATCTATATTGGAGCTGAAATGGCAAAAGCGGGAGATATTAACGCGGCTTCTGTTCTCAAACCAAGGGTTACAAAATCCAATAGTAAAATTCTGGACAAGTTACACAAACTTAAAAACAAAATCAAGTTAAAAAATGTCGCATCGCCTTTCTGTTTCCATGTTGCGCTAGCGGTTCTGAATATTTTGAAGAGGAAGATGTTAAGACAAATGTAATGAAGCAAGTACTCCCTAGTGTTTAGATTGGTAGGCATGTTTGGAAAAGGGGAATTTGGAATAGCCAATTTCCCTAACAAAACAACAGCGCCAACTGAAAATAATCAAACATGAAAAACGTACATTCATCGTTACACTTTTTATCAAATAATTTGCTTTTTAATTTTAATTTTATTGCTTTTTTGTTAACACAAAAAAGAGATTGCGTTCTGTTTTTGGCCAGGTTTTTGTTAAAAAAGGAAAATAATGAAAAGCAAGTTTTTCGTCATGTTTTTGTAAAAAAATAAAAATAATAAAAACAATTATTTTGTCGTTTTCACTTGTCGTTTCCTCATATTAGGGCAACGAAAATAAACCTCTCCGAGTCGAGACGGAATTTTTGAGCTTTTTCTTAAATAATTTAATAAATATTATTGATATTAGTTATTTTTATCGTCAATAATTTATCTTAATTGGAGTTAAATCGTTTTAAGAAACTTTACTCCTAAAATCATATTAAACATATCTATTGTAAATGTTTGAAATCAAGCCTCTTTAATAATTTTTGGAAATTTAGGGTACATACGGCGATTGATTCACAATAAATGAAAAGAAAACCCGCAATTGCGTAAACCTTTGATAGAAGCCCTACCACTGGAAGGCTATACGTTTCTCGTAAGCCTAGCCGATAGCCGCGTACTTTTTACCTCTCCGAATGACGTATGTCACGGAGAGGTTGTAATTTCGACGCGTCGGGGTGTGTGTGTGTGTGTGACTGTCTGGGTGTGTTTGTGTGTCTGTTGTTACACCCACGTGACCGCGTTCGCAGTTTCCAAATCGGAGCAAACGTGTTCGCCATTTCCAAACTGCTTTCACAGTTACGGAAATGGCTCCTCTACTTAAGTTCTCACACCACCATCTTCTGGTCTTTGTCCATCCCACACGGACACCAGTCTGTACTTACTGGCTTCTAATCACCACCATCTTTTGGTCTTCGTCCATCCCACATGGACACCAGGCTGTACATACTGGCTTCTAATCACCACCATCTTCTGGTCTTCGTCCATTCCACTTGGACACCAGTCTGTACATACTGGCTTCTAATCACCACCATCTTCAGGTCTTCGTCCATCCCACTTGGACACCAGTCTGTACATACTGGCTTCTAATCACCACCATCTTCTGGTCTTCGACTATCCCACTTGGACACCAGTCTGTACATACTGGCTTCTAAACACCATCTACTGGTCTTCCGTCTATTCCACATAGACACCAATCTGTCTCATTGGCTTCTAACTCCATCGTCACCATTTGGTTTAAGACATTCGCGGCGATCAGCTAGGGTTACGAGAAACGTCTAGCCTCCCTAGGGTGGGTTGTCCACCAAAGGTTTTCGCAGTTGCGGTTGTTCTTGCTTTTAAGTGTAGCTCGACACCCTTATGTAAGGCGAAGCAAGCGGCGTATGCTTCATTTCAAACGCCAATATTAGTCAAGTCTCTCAAGAATGTTTAATTGTTCTTTATCTAAACGATGTAACGCTCAATAAGGCAAACAACTGACGAAGAAAATATTTAATATTAATTATATTTATTTTAATATTTAAGATAATCTTGTTTCTCAACTCAAAATTAATACGGAAAGAGTTAAAAAGCAGTTTATGTTTTTGTCTGTGTGTGTCCGTCCATTGTTACACTAGTGCGTCGCGTTAGCAGTTAGTCTTGTGTTGATGTGTTAAGAAATCATACAGAACCTTAATATTCCCTTTTTCCAAAATATAAAGTGAATATGTGGAAGTATTTTTCGAAATTATGATGCATTTAGTACTTTTGTAGCTTTAAAGCTCTGTTTCGTTTTGATATTCCAAAGATTTTTTTAATATTGTTATTTGAAATGGCTGTTTATATATTACTTAAGCTATACTACATCTGTATACAAAATAACCCTTGGTTTAGTAATTTCATGAAGAAAACTAAGTCCTAGACTCTGGCGGGTATAACAAGTATTATCCGCAATAGGCTTAGTGAAACAAAGAGTAAATAATTGAGGCCTGAGGTGAAGTAAACTTTGGGCTTTGATTTTCGTGTCTGAAATGAAGAGACATCAACGGTTCAGAGTGAGCCGAAAGTTAACTACACTCTTAAATAATCAGGTTAAGATGTTATAATAGAAGAAAAGATCATGGTGGCAATTAGATTAGTAAAAGGGCTCATGGTAAAAGGGTAGTAGTTACAGACTTATTATTCTCTTTATGGTGCGCATTGACTATTAGCATGAGTGCGTCTAGCTACAATTTAGCTCAATTAATAGTACACCATTTGAAAACTATTATGTTATCAGTACATTTTTGAATTACCAACCCTCAATTAGACGATACAATGCTCAATGGACTACTTAACAGTGTTCGAAGAAACAACAGGTGAGCTCCCACAGATTTTCGTAAAAGATTGTCAACTGAGAACCGACTCTCGTTTTCAGGTTTTCTTCAAGATGTTAGACGAGAGCCACCGCCAGAATAAACAGGATCGTAATTAGCCAAATACTTGAATCGAAGCCTTGTATCAATAAACGTTCAGCATCGTGGTTGTTGTCGGCGTCCACGGTCGTAATTACATAATATAGCGAATGTATAGCGGGAGGTGATACGTGAAATTTTGGAGGCATATATTTAGCTAGAAGGTAATAGGCCACAGAAGCGTCGGAAATCTATAAAATTAATCGCAATTTATAAGGCAACCCATGATTTTCCTTTACTAAGCATTTTTTGGAACCCTACGGAGCCCTTGGGATCATTTTCTAAAGGAACAATTTTCAAAGACTATCGGAATTCTTGAGATAAACCAAAGAAGGTCTAGGGAACAATTTCCAACGAAACTCTTTATGCATTCTTGAAGTCAATTTCTAAAGAAAGGTTTAGTGTTATTTTCCAAAGAAATTCTTCAGATAAATTTTCAAAGGTCTAGGGTTAATTTTCTAAAGAAATTCATAAGGTATTCTAGAGATAAACTTGAAAAGAAAGTCTAGGGTTTATTTTCCATCGAAATTAATTAGGAATTCTAAAGATCAATTTTCAAGGGCGAGATATATTTGCAATTATGCTTTCATATAAATATCTCGATATATTTTTATCCAAATTGTTTAGCTTAAGTTTTCCTGCATAGACATTGACTCGGCGTTTAAAAACTTAAAAAACTTTCCACGAAGGCTTATCCCGTAGCTAAGGCTCGGCGAGTTCTGAAATGGCTTGGTATATTTACCTCTCTCAGCTTTATCTATGAAGGGATTTCCACACTAAGTCTGTTTCTTGTTTACAGGTGGGTCGCTTTACAATGCATATATATATACCACAGCTAACCGACAGCGCCCTATGCTAATTTCGACGTGTCTGTCTGTTGTTACACCCCAGGGGATCGCGTTCGCAGTTTGCAAATCGGAGGAAACTTGTTTTCAATTTCCGGACCGCATTCACAATTTCCGGAAATCTGGAAAATTGTATTCAACTTACACTGGCCATTATTCCATTGTCTGTCTAACAGCACCATCTTAGACAATTGAGCCTTTACCAATACACAAGGGACTATCTCGACAAAATTTATACACTCCTTTACTGTTTTTCCCCCATTGGATGAATGCCTTGGGTACAAGACATACCGCTATTGGACGAATATTTCGTCTGCTTTACTGTAAGTTCTCTATGCTTTGAATAATTCTTTAAGTTTAACTACTGCAATTGTTTATCATTAAAGAGAAATCCAAATCTACATAAATAAGTTAGTAGGTAGTCCTCATCTTGATTCGGAGAGATAATGTTTTGGTTTTCCCAACTTGTAAAGTCGATAAAATGATTGACTTTATATGCAGTTTCAAAATGCATGCGAGAACTATTAGGAACTGCTCTCCCTATTAAGAGTGTAGTTCTACGTGTAAGAACTGCCCTCCTTGTATTGGAATTTGGTTCTGAATTTAAGAACTGCTCTCCCAACCCTCTTTGCTAGAGGGCCAAATTAATTTTCCAAAGGTATTTTTCCATAATCTTCCAAAATTATTTCCCAAGAAAATTCAGAAGGTATTTTTAAAGAGTATTCCAAAGATATTTCTCAAGAAAATTCCAAAATTATTTCCCAAGTAAATTCCAAAATTATTTCCCAAGTAAATTCCAACGTAATTTCCAAAGATAAAGAGGCCAATATTTCTCAATTTCCCAAAGAATGCCTGAAGGATTTCCAAAGAAATTTTCCACGGAATTTTTTTAAGAGTTTTAAAGAAGTTTTTTGTAAGGGTTGTCGGTACAGATATCTGGTTGCAAACAAAAGTCTAGGTTAATATTTTACCCACAATTGTTCTTGAATTTTTCATATGCCCGAATAGACCTTTTCGCAAATTTATGCGCGCATGCGCTTATCGTGCGTCGTGGATAAAATAGCAGACGACGCCATCGGCCTACGGAGAAATAGCTGGGATTGTTGATAACATGCACATTGAAGCTTTAAAAAATGATAATATCGAAAATATTTCCCTTAATAACCAAGGCTTAGTTTCGGCTTCATAAATAATGTCGGTATCCAAGCAGGGCCGGGCAAAACCACGAGAGCAACGCCGAAAAAAAAGAGCGCTTTCCCCGCGAGGGCAGCCGATTCCCGACCAGGGTCCGATACCCACTAACGAAATGCATGTTACATATCCCCGTACGTCTTTGGAGTTCCAACATTTTCAACTTATAACTCAATCTCCTTTTCACGACAATTCTGTGAAATTTAATTTCCACTCTTTTACCATCTTTCTCTACTTTATACGACTGATTCTTGCATCCCACCCACTACCACAAGTTCACAACACAGCATCCATGCAAAGGTTTAAGAATCCAATGAAAAAAATAATTGAACAATCCTACAAAATTGAACTAACTAAAAAACCACTGGCTTAAATGAATTTTATTACACTTTTTTTCCTAATTTCTAAGAAAAAAAATCAAGAAAATGTATCGAAAATGATCAGATTTGATGGCAAAGTTGATGCCTTTAAAATAATGAGGAAATACGCGGAGGCTAAGACCACGTTGTTTCTAACACGCATGCGCCTCGTATTTTCCCCCACTTTTACCCTCCGACATGCGAAAAGGGCTAATTTAAAAATTTTGAATCACATTGATTTCAGTATGACCATGGTAAGAGCTCCACTAGGGCTTACGTCAAGGTATTACAGTCGCCCTTTATTATTTGAAGATACATTAGCCAATTCCCACATTATGAACCCGGTAAACTATTTGCATAGGAACTTTAGGGTGTGACCTACAACATTTGAACAAAAAGATTAAAAATTAATTCGGCGCCATCTTCGAAAATGGCTGCCGAGAATGCCAGCTACAACATGTCCAAGAGTATTCTTAAAAAATTATGAAAATTGGTCCATACTATAACTGGAACCACATTAATTATTAAAGCTCCGCGTTGCATAATTTTATCGCCATATTGGAAAACGGCCCTGTAGAATTGAAAATTATAACTAACATTTAAGCCGCATTTTCATAGAAGCTAGAAGCGTGAAAAAACCGCGCGAGAGCGAGAAAATGTCGCTAGAACTCAATCTCGCTTCTAGCTTTGGTATTTTCATTTACGCTGGAAGCATATACTAGAAGCCAGAAAATGACAAACTAGAGCGAGAAAATGACGCGCGGTCCGATCTGTCTGAGACAGATATTTCTAGCGTCCCGCTTAGCGAGAAGCGAGATGCTGCTGCCACGTGATGCATTTTTAACGAATCATAAGGACATAAACAAAGTTGGGGTTTTCTTTACGTGGTTTCTTCTGCATTTGGAACCACGAGTTCTATGTCAGCATGATGGTGAGTAAGAAAGAGTTAAAGGGAGGGTGAAATCGAAAATCCAGTGAATTTTTTATCGATTATTCTACTAATTGTAAGACAGCATAGTGAAACATCCAATAAATAACACCGAATGATTTAAAAATTCCAATAAGTTTAAAATATCATTTATAATTTTACCAATTGCGTAACGCCCTGCCTTTTTATTAACAAAATTCTCGTGGCACGCTCCATGTCAAATATTATTTATCGCGAGATTTGATAAAATTTGTGCGCGGTGTAAAAATTGTGGCGCGAGATGTGGAGCGAGCTACGATTTGAAATTAAATTTCAATCTAGGCCTAATTGTAATTTTAAAATCATTCAGTGTTATTTCTTGGATGTTTCTCTATGCAGACTGGTCTAATAATTAGGAGAGGAATAGATAAAAAATCGCATGATTTTCCACTTCATCATCCCTTTAAAAGAAAAGGTTTAACACGAAAGAGAAGTAAATAGAAAGATTTGAGAAGGAGACAATTATTAGTTGCATAATAATTAGAGAAGGTTTATGGACAGAAAGTTGAAAGATTATAGAAAGAGGGAGATGAACGAAACGTTGTGGTAGGAAGTTGCTTACTAAAATAATCAGACCTATAAATTTCGTGTTGGCCTACTGTTGTCGTTGTTTTTGCCTTGAAACGTTGTTACTTCAGAGAAGAGTGTTAAGACCAATTGTAGTATTAACTACTTTTAGTTTTTGACGGTAGAGGGCGCAAAGGTTAAAAACTTCAAGTTTGCCGTCTTCAATGAAAACGCGTCAGCGAGAAATGAATTGCGAGAACGCGCAGTGTTTTTCTAGCGCGAGAGTCTGAAACCGCTACAGCAACACGCTACTCGCCAAGCGGGAAGCGAGAACGCAATCTCTAGCTTCTATGAAAATGCGGCTTAATGGGAAGTGTCATATTTATTGTAATTCGGTTATCACGGCTGAGATCGGTACCGAAATTTAGCATTTCGTGATGCTATCGAAGCAATTTTGTACATCGAAACTTCACTGATAACAAATAGAATAGAATAGAATAGAATAGAATAGAGGTTTATTGTGCATAAAAAGAATCACGTAGGATTCACGGGATTATACACAGGATAGGGGGTATATACATGTATTAGGAACTAATTACAATAAATTATGGAAACAATTAAATATTAAACAGTGCATAGTATAGCGAACAATAATAAATGGAAAATTTGACTATATTTACTGAATGAAGAACTATGAACAGAAATTTGAGAAAACATAAACAGTTTAAAGTGAAATACCCAGAAATTAATAGAAAAACCGTCCAAATGTTAAGAATCTGAATCTATTAACAGCAAATTGAGATAACATTAAAAATTAATCAATTCAAATTTAAGTTCGCAAAATTTAGTAGAAAAAATATCAAAAGTTTCAGTAATATTGTTACACGTGCTTTGCATTCTAATTAATGGGTTTAAGCTAATTTGTGGTAAATAAAATGTGGAGCGGTTTCGCGAAGTCCGATTGACCTGAAAGTTCAATTTTTCCAAAAGGGCGGGGAAAGTTACAGTGTGGTGGATAAGTTTATATACAAATTTAATTTCATTAAGATTTAAAAGACAGCGCAAAGTAGGAAGGGCGAGAATTTCAAGTAAAGTTATGTAATCATAATAAGCTTTGGGTATAAAATACGTGTGGCAATATTCAATAAACTTTCTTTGAATACATTCAATCTTATGAAAGAGGTAGGCACTAACGCCACCCCAAGCAACCCACCCAAAGACTGCACGAAAACGTACAAGGCTTAGGTATAAGAGTCGGAAATGTGCAAGAGAGCCAAGCTTCCGGGTAAGTTTTAGGGCTACACCGAGGGTACGCCTACATCTATTTACAACTCCATGGACATGGTCAGTAAAAAGGAGATGAGAATCAAAGATAACACCAAGATCTTTGGTCTTATCTTTGATAGGTATGACAGAATTATCAATAACGTAACAAGTGGGTATTGCTCTACTTTTGCGTCGAGTGTAGGTAACATGAACTGATTATAATGGATTGATCGGTATATTATTATGATTACCCCATTGGGCTACAGCGTCGATATCCCTTTGCAAAAGCAATCTATCATGGTCTGAATCGACTTTTTTTAAAAATTTTGTTATCATCTGCAAATTGAAGCAGGTTGGAGTGGCTAACTTTGAACTGAAGATCATACAAATATATATTAAAAAGTAGAGGCCCCAGGGACGAACCCTGTGGGACTCCACAATTTAAGGGATATGATACCGAAGTCATAGAACCATAGCACTTGATAACATTCGTACGACTGCGTAAATAATTACAGATCCAATCCAAAAGTACACCGCTTATGCCATAAGTAAATAACTTATCCCGTAAAAATCTATGGGGAACTCTGTCAAACGCTTTGGCAAGGTCTAAGTAAATCACGTCGACATGACCGCGAGTCTCAACCACAGGGGCGACGAGGTTCATGAAAGCAGCGTGAAGTTTTCAGATTGTCTGGTGTATGTCAGCGAGTGATATGGTCTGATTAGAGTAAGGGTGTGTAACTAAGTGAGAGGCATGAAATGTGTAAGTGTCGGCAGGGTTCGTATTATCGACAGCAATTGCTGAAAAATGGGTCCTGAAAAGTTTCGCAAGCGTGTGAGGATCAGAGACCAAATCCTTTCCCCGTTTTAAAGCAAGGGAATTGGTCCTATCCCGAAGGTTTCCCTTGATAAATCTCCAAAATTTCTTTGTATGCGAATGAGCATCCTGGCACGTCGACTTGAGCATAACGGCACGATCACGAGCGAGAAGTCGTCGAGCAGTAGCACGAAGTCTACGAAATTCAATACCATCAGTGATCGCACCAGTACGCTTCATTTTCCTAAAGAAGTACCGTTTTCTTCTGAGAGTCACTCGAAGATCTGAACAGTACCAAAGGGGATATTGCGATTTGCCGTGCTTAAGTTTTTTAGGGATTGCCAGATTCATGGTGTCAAGGAGACGATTGGTAATAGTATCGACACAGTAATCAACATTAGTGGAAGTAAGAACGTCTGTCCAATCATAATCGCGAAGGGTGGTATAAAGGAGATGGTAGTCCCCTTCAGCGTAAGCAAAGGCAGAGCCCCGAGGTGGAGACTCAGGGCCAAGGTCAACGGTAAGTGTAACAGAGAAAGGCGGGTGAAACTTATCAGTCTTAACAAATGGGTCATCGAAGGGTTCAACTAGTAATCCATTAATATTAGTTAGGCACAGATCTAATAGATTGACTGTGCTAGAAGGAATGTTAACTTGGGTCAAATTAAGAAAAAAGCATAAATCAATAATTGGTGCAGCTTTAGATCTAATGAGGGAAGAGCAGCCCTGACTGCTACAAAGCGTCCAATCGACGCCCGGTAAATTAAAGTCGCCAAAAAAGATAACATTGGTCTCGGAAGAGTCAATGTCCGTTAATAATCGGTTAGTGTACTGTTTATACTCGAGGTCGGATAGGCTGGGGGGAAAATATGTAGTACCAAGAAGTAACGAACGACGGGAAGCTAGTTGAATTTCGACAAAGACGCTTTCGGAAGTGGACTCAAGATCATGCCTCAGATGGCAAACAATAGAACTCTTTACAGCAATCAGGGAACCCCCACCCCTAACATTATGATAGTGAGGGTCAAGACGATCAGCGCGGTAAACAGTGTAATGGGACGGAAAATAATCACAAGAAAAATGTAAACTGTTCAACCACGTTTCCGTTATACAGATAATGTCCAAGTCCAGGGTAGCAATGTTATGTAAGAATGTCGCAGATTTAGTACGAAGTCCGCGAAAATTTTGGTAAGCGAATGTTATTTCAGACATAGAGTTTAATCAGTAGGGTGTTCAGAAGTAGTACCAAGTTAAGAACTATGTTTGTGAGTATCCCGGGAAATACCATTGAAATCAGTTAGTATACAATGTAGTGGCCAGATAGAGGGATCCGAGAGTTTTTCAAACTCAGTGGCATCAGTACAAGTCACGTAAAACGAAGAATGGTCAGGGTTCTTGGGCTTAAGGCGAATACAATGCGCTGTCAAGATTCCAACTTCATCAGCCAGTGTCTCTACTAACTCCTGAGAGAGTAAATCTTTGTCAAGTCGACTGACAAATAATGCTTTAGGGGCACGGCCACGGCCCCCCAACGGTCGAGCAACAGCTTTCAGCTTGGTTGTTGTAGCAGATCCAGTCTGCACGGGCTTGGCGGGTTTTCTAGCTGGTACAGAAGGCGCCAATCGGTCATTGCGGGGCAGATGAGCGGCAGAGGTAACTGTGGTGTTGCCTGGAAAACGTCCAGGGGGGACAGCAAACGCGAGGAATGAAGATTGAGGATGGGAGGCAGCGTTGGCAAATGACAGTGGAGCACTCCTCTCCGATTTCTCACGCTCCAAGGTAGCGACTTTGGTTTCAAGAGCCTCAATACGAGCCAAAAGAGTTGCATTGAGACTTTCAGCGGCATCCAGTTTGGCAAGGATACGATCCAAGACAGAGTTGAGGTCCCGAGTAAGGCTATCGGCCATCAAGAAATGGTTCAATGCATCATGAATCGCATTTAACGGAACAGGCGTGGAGGGATCACACTCCGCGCCAACTAAGTGACTATCGGCACTAACACTGTTGTTGCCGACGGAACCGCGAGAGGCACGATTGTTTGCCTTACAAGCGGCGCAAGTCAAACTTTTCTCCTTGAGACATTTCTGATGTGCACGTTTCCCACAACCAGCAGAGCAGACAACAACCGATTGTTTTCCGAGAAAAACAGCCGAGCAAACAATGCAAGTATCCTTAGAACCAGTCATAATGGCTAAGCAACAAGGAGGTCAAAAATCTAGATTTTGTTAGTCAGGTCTCAAATACGGTTATAGGAATAAACCCAGTCATGAGTCCGGCGCGACAAACGACACGAGCTTAGAAATAAGGCAAACCGCGGCCAGTAGAACCAAACTAAAGACTTTGAAAACGCGAAAAATAGTGTAAATAACAGAAAATTAAGTTTAAATACCGTGAACGGAAGACTTTAAAAGCCGATCGGTGCTAAAAACCGGAGACGGAACGGTGAAAGAACCGAAAAGCGAAAGCAAAAACCGGAGCGCGAGCTAAGCAACGGTTATTCGAAACTTAATTTATTTATAATAAGAAACGACTAGTTTTGCATTTTCTATCAATTTTATTTCGCTCGCTGTTTTGGAGACTTGACTCCCTCTCTTGGAGAAGTGGGGAGTCCTTGATGCAATTTTTTAACTTTCTTTGTATAAGGAAGCGCTTGGGTGTCCCCCCTTTCAATAGGCTTGGCCTTTGGCAACGGTCAGACCGCGGGCCGGGCACGAGAAAGTTTCCGTGACTTTGCACCTTTTTTTGGGGATGGCAGCGCCAGTCATAGCTCTATGGTGTTTTACCAGTTTATAAGCGAATGCTGCCATCCATTGAACACTCTTTTTTTTCAAGGCGCCCGCGATCTTTACGCCCCTCTGGCATCTCTATTGAAAGGGTTCTTCTCAAACTCGCCTTACAACTTTACATAGTATTTTTTAAGCTTATTTTATTTTAAATTATTAACTTTGTAGTTAAGGAATAAGAATTATTTAATTTAAAGGTATTAGAATTATTTTAGAAGATTAAACTTAAGGTTTTAACAATCCCGGAGGTAATACGGTAGTATTACCTCTGTGACACAAAACCTATTATTATACAGGTTTTTTTATACAATTGTATCATCTTGGTTTATTTCTAACTGATATAGCAGCTGAATTGGTCGCCTTATACAGATCCCATTTCCGAATTTAACTACGCACGACCTAACCTTGCCATCCCGCCCTATCATTACGTTAGTGATCAGCCCAAATCTCCACATGTGCTTGGGTTTCATGTCTTCTTGAACTAACATGACATCCCCTTTTTTAATTTGATTCTTATTTTTTGATAATTGAACATGATGGGCTTTCCTGAGTTGAAGTAGGTATTCGTGTTTCTATCTTTTAAATAACCTTTCTGCCAGCGTTTGCCTGCACTTCATTCTTTTACCGAATTCGTCTTGTTTTTATGGAGACTTAAAAACATGTAACTCTTCTACCTATGACTAGGTGCGATGGCGCCAGTTGCTCTGGTTTATTAGTATCGTTCATGACGTATGTATTGGGCCTAGAATTAATAATGGCTTCGGCCTCTATCAGTACTGTTTCCAGTTCTTGGTATAAAAAGGGAAGCTTTTCCAAGATTTTTTCGTAAGATTGTTTTAGTTGATTTAACTAAAATTTCGTAATGTCCATCCCACCAGGGGGCACGCTCCACGATAAATTTCCACTGAGTTCTCTTCTGGTCAAAAAAAATCGAGAACTTCAGTGCTTTTAATGTTGCCCCAAAAACTCTACTTTATTTAACTTTATTTTATAATATATAGAATAGAATAGAATAGAGGTTTATTGTGCATAAAAGAATCACGTAGGATTCACGGGATTATACACAG